>DWPQ01001776.1:0-11627 GCA_018251795.1 Perichares adela | reverse complement strand
ATATGTTCCGAAACTCTGGTGTTGATGTTCCGTCTAGTTTCACCGATGTAGCTTTTCCCACAGTCGCACGGTATCATATAGACACCTGGTACGTTCAACGGATCGTTGTCCTTGGGTGACCGTAGGAATCCCCTTAGGTGTGAAGATGCCCGAAAGAATGTTCTTATGTTGTATTTGCGTCGTAACAAGTGACCAATTCTGTCGGTAACACCTTTGATATAGGGTAAATATGCTGGTGATCGTTCCGTGGTCACTGGTCTTTGCCGTGTGTTCCCTCCCACCAATCGTAAGCTTTGCTTCCACGTATATCCGTTGGCTTCAAGTACTCCTCTTACGTGGGTCAACTCAGTGTTGATATACTGGAAGTCGCACAGCCGTAAAGCTCGATTTATCAATGTCCGAGGGATCGACGACAAATGGGACGGGTGGTGATGTGAGTCAGCCTGTAAATAATGATCCGTGTGCGTGGGTTTCCTGTAGACGGTATGTGAGAGTCGTCCGTCCGGTTGTCTGCATACCAGTACATCCAAGAAGGACAGTTTACCATCTTGTTCCTCCTCTACAGTAAACTGGATCTTCGGGTGTATACTATTTATGTGGTTTAATACATCTGACAGGGTCTGTGTTGTCACCACCGCAAAAACATCGTCCACGTACCTCCACCAATACCGTGGTTTCGTACTGCAAGTCGCCAACATCTCGCTCTCAAACTTCTCCATGAAAATGTTGGCCACTACTGGGGCTATTGGAGATCCCATGGCCACACCGTCTATCTGCAGGAAGTACTCGCCTCGCCAAACAAAATACCCGTTCCTGAGACACAACCCCGTCAATTCAGATGTACCACTGGGTAAAGCCAAGTCTGTTTCCCACTCTGAAACTATTTTGACTGATTCTTCCACTGGCACGTTAGTGAATAACGAAGTCACATCAAAACTGACCATCAGTTCAGTGTCAGAAAGTTGGACATCCGACAGTAACTGCACAAAGTGCACAGAATCCTTTATGTAACTGGCGGTCTTACCAGTGAATGGGTGTAGTAGTGTCGAAAGGTATCTCGACAGTTTGTATGTTGGTGAGTCTATCTGGCTCACAATGGGTCTTAATGGCCAGTCCGGCTTGTGGATTTTTGGTAAGCCGTATATCTTTGGTGGAGTAGGGTTTTGTGGTCTAAGGCGGTATGTGTAGTCATCACTAAGGTGTTCTTGTAGGAGACTGACGGTTTTCTTGGTTACTCGGGCAGTGGGATTATAATTGACTTTTTTGTAGGTCGTCGCGTCATTTAGTAGTGACCGAATTTTGTGTTCATATTCTGCTGTGTCAACTACTACCACGGCGTTGCCTTTGTCGGCCGGCAATACTAGAACGTCTTGATTGTCACGTAGGTCGCGGATGGCAGCGAACTCATTTGAGCTCATATTCGGTTTTGGTGGTTTCGACTTGCGAAGTAATACGGAGACATCCTGTCTCAAACATTCAGCATCCCGGTGTGGAATTTTGTTTCGCGCTATGGTGTCTTCCAAATTGGTTATTATATTTTCCACCGGTACTGTTCGCGGGGCTGGTGCGAAATTCAACTACAATCGTGATGGCGGATGGACGATTCCTCAAGCATGGAAACCACTTCTCAACCTGACGTCAACCCACAATAGCACGGTTATGGAGCACGACACAGTCAGTACTGTATGCAGGCCACCTTATTCGTACACGAGTGTCATTGGCGCTGGTAGCTCGACCGACGACAGTGACTCACCACCCTCGACGTGCTCGGCGCGCGCGGCCCGCGCGTGCAAGCGCAGTGATCGCCTGGCCGCCGCGCGCAGAGGTGACCGCTCGCCTTGATGAAGGTCCTCTGAATGGACCGAAACTAGTCGGCATATCCGACAATCTAACGTGAGTACGCAACCGTATGTCCTTATCGTAGCCTATTATGCTTTAAAAAAACATATATGCAAGTCGACTTATCAACTTATTCACGCCTGGTACGCATATGTTCTCGAGCCCTTCAGTACTATACCTTAATACCGGCAATCTTCGCTTTTTCGATGGCCTTTCCAAAGTTTAGTCTATCGCCAGTATAATTTCCGATAATGACAAGAACGCCGCCTGTAACATTAACTTTATTTATCCGTTTTATAATATACTAGCTGACCCCGCAAAAGTTGTTTTGTCATATACGAAAATTTTAGTAAACGTTTTAGTATTAAAAATAGGGGTTGGTTAATAGTGGTGATATTTAAGATTTGTATGTATTTTTTTAATACCACATCAAAAAAAAAGGTTTGTCCAAACAATAAATTGTTTTGGGGTGGACCACCCTTATCACTTAGGGGTATGAAAAATACATATGAACCTTCCTCATAAATCACTCGATCGATTACTGAAAATTGCACCAAAATCCGTCGAATAGTTTAAAAGATCTGAGATAACAGGCAGCCGACACTCAGTAACCGCAATGATTAAAATGTAAAATTACAATCATAGTTAAATTATCGTTCTGTAAGACTGCTCCTTACCTGAATGATGTTTGTACAACTGAGATATTGCAAACAATACGTTTCCAGTTGGAGGCGATGCAAATATTCCACCTGCCACAGACCCGTCCAGCATACCTGGTCCCGTTAAACCTAAAAATCATACTGTGATAGATACTATCGCTATCGCGGACGCTCACCAACGAGATTGACAGACATTTTTGTAACGAACTCCAGTGTTAACGATTGCTCTCACTTTGCCAAACACCGATTTACATGGAGATCCATCGTAAAAGGCACTGTAGAGCAAGAATCGACTAAGACGTGACCACTCTGACAAGAGTGCACAACTAAGAAGAAAATAGATACCATAAGGGCTCTTATACACGAGCGGCAAATCACCAACGGCAGAGGTAACTGCAGCCGTCGATACCTTTCGGCGGCAGCCTATGTCGACGCTTGCAGTCGTTTGTAGCGTGCCACGTCTGCCGTTATGTCGTTGACTGCAAATAGTCCAGGAGTGCTCACGCGTTGCGCTTTTATAAAATGAGCTCCAAGGACAATATTGATGTTGAAATGCTAATTGCAGCAGTAAAGAAACATACTTGTATTTGGAACTTCAAACTACAAGAGTATTGTAACAAAATAATAACAGTGCTTCTTTGGAATTCATTTTCCAACTGGCTGTGAGCGACGCTGGTGTGACGCGACGGTTGCAGTTGTCGTGCCGTCAGCGATTTGCCGTTCGTGTATAAGAGCCCTAAACCAAATTTTTTATGTTATATCCGCTCGCCACTAGTTCGTCCGCCAGGACTTATAATAATCAATCGTTTGGTTTTCAGATTCGCTTAAATGTAGTCTAAATGACTCCCTCGTTTTCAATAAATTATAACTCTTAATTATACTGATCGATTAGTGATAACCTTGTGGTTTGAACGTCAGTCTCCAGAATGCAATTGAATCTGGTACGCCACAATATTTTTTAAAATTAAGCCTATTTTTTTGGAAATTTTGAAAATCTTTCGTATTTGTTTTCTACCAAAACGAACATAGCATTACCTGCTGCAAATGGCTCATGTCCCGATCCACCGCCACCAAGCACGGCTACCCTTCCTGAGTCACCCTGTAATTATGATTTGTTTATGTTTACCCGCAACAGAAATTGTGCGTTTGAAAACATTTGCGTTGAAAGACGCACAACTTCTGTACCTACTGTTTCTTCGAATTTAAAGACCTTATTATTACTCAATATTTTGTATATAAGCCTAGATATATCAATGTGCTATGGTTATCTTTGTTTAATTATTTGAGAAAAAGGAAACGAATAATTCGCTCTCTCACTCTGCAACAGAAACACATCGCAATAGTTTACAGTTGAATTTATGAGGACGGCAAGCCAAGTCATGAAGCCGATCATTTTTAAGGTTTTTCTAATTGATTCATAATGTTTTTATTCCTATAATACTCGACCGCCATGAATAAGTTCGCGACTAAACTGGGTGGTAAAATACCTACTACTTCTACTTCAATAGGGTACTTCAATCGGATTAATGTCTGTTAGTTTTAATTTTATCTTGTACAATACCTTGGTTCTGACAGTAACAACGCGATGTTTCGCGTATAACTGTAGTTTGGGGAACAATGTGACCAGCCCACGCAAATTGTCATCCACACAGGTCTCCGGTGAGTTTATCACTTTCCTCGTCACGAGTTTGGGTTCCGCCATTTTGGAATACTAGGACATTAAATAAAATATAGTATGTCACAAATAATATTATTAGGTATAGGTTTTTAAACAATACAGACATGTTTAATAAATTGCACAATACTATACATACTCGCTGGGGGCCCGGGTTAAAATACTGATAATTCAAAATTATGTTCGTATTGAAAAATAATTGTCAGTTGTTTCCTAGGAAAAAAACTTTAAAAAGGAAACCTACAAAGGTATCTTGGAGTTCTTCATAATTATCTCGAAGATATGTGAAGTCTGCCAATCCATACTTAGCCAGCGTGGCGGCCTACCGTCTTAAATCTCGATGTGAGAGGATACCGTAGCCCCACAGTGGGGCAACGATTTTACGATCATAATTATGACCAATAATATATAGGTGGTATAAAATCTCATAGCGGGTTAAATAGACATAAATTGCTTGCTTCCCGTCATTTGGGGCAATAGCAAATCATATAACGGCGAAAATAAAACGATGTTATAACATTTCGCTTTACCTGTCTAACATTAATACTTTACTATTCTTATCTTAATTCGACTACATTTTCGCATTTGCGTTATTTATCGTTTATCATTAAGTATTTACTAATATCTCGTTAGGTATATTATGCCTATGAAATGCTGCTTAATTATGTACTTGTTTTTTGTTTTTTTGTATGAATAAATGTTTTTTCTTCTTCTTCTACTTTTATAGTTAAAAACTCACCGTACTTATTTCGCCCTAGACAATTAAAAAACGTAAAACACACTATTTAAGGTTGTTATTTACCGCAAATCAACTATGTATACAAAAAACAACAATAATATTGTAATAAGGATTTAACACCAAACAGAAATGCGTTGTGTTGGATCCAAAGATAATGAGATAATGCCGCAATCTATTAAAAATATTATCTCTTATGTCATGGATAGCCGCCATTTTTATCGGTACGGTGCTAAGTTTACGACCCTTGGCTTATTATGATAAAAATGAGAAAAATATAGCAAGATATCATAGACTAGCTGTGCCACCGCCTTGCCCATGTGGAAATCGATGCGTCGCAAAGATTATCCGGCGTCAATCAGAATTCCGCGGATTTCTAATATAAAAAGTAGCCTAAATTATTTCTCATTAAATCAGCTATCTTCCAGTGAAAGTCCCGTCCAAATCGGTCCAGTCGTTCCAGAGATTACCCGGAACAAATAGACAGACAAAAAATAACTGTTGTTATGGTTTATGTACCTTGTATACATTACATAATCATTTAGAAAAAAACTGTTATTTTAATATTAGAAACAGACACTCCAGTTTTATTTAGTTGTATAGATATAGATGTAGCTATATAACAGAGCCACGTGCTTAGCTCGCAGTGACTTGGCCGAAATCATTATCACAAACTAAAGTTTCAAGCTAAGGTAGTTTTTTTAAACATCACTTTAACTCAACCCAAGCTTAATTAAACTAAGTGTCTTAAGCGCAGACTTTTGGTGACTTACGAAAATTTTACGCTAATAACCACACAAAAACAGTTGTCTGAAACTCAAACTCAAATTCAAATTCATTTAATCCAAGTAGGTTTTAACAAACACTTTTCGAATGTCAATTTACGCCATCGCTTCAGCAAATCCGTGCGATGAGCAGGCCCTAGAAGACGAAGCGACAAGAAACTGTCAGGGAGTATATTTTCCCACTTACAGATACAGAGAACACTTATTATTAATAATCACACCATCCTTTCCTATTTGTAAAACAAACACATTCCCAGGCATTCTTGTCTGCATAGTTATCATCAATTTTGTAATAGCCTTTAGTCATGAGAATGCTTTTAACATGAGCTTTTAATTTGTAATAAGGTAGTTCCGTAATTTGTAACGGAATTTTATTGTAAATTCTCTTTCATGGGTTCATACACATGAGCCCCTAGTTTTACTTAGCTTGAAGCTTGGTGTAATCAGTTGACCTTTTTTTCTAGTTATAATATTGTGTAAATCACTTTTCTTAAGGAATGTATTGGATTATTTTTTTACATACATTATATTAACCAAAATATATTGTGACACTACAGTTAATACATTAATTTTCTTAAAAAGATCTTTAAGCGAATCCCTAGGCCTGAGATTGTATTGATATACAATACGCAGCACGCATTGCTTTTTCTGTAATATAAAAATAGATTCAATATCAGGCCACAGGACATTACACTATGAAAGTAGCTAAAATAGCGGAGCTAAGTCTCTCTGACTGGGCTTCAATATGAGGGCTCAATTGTAAACGTTAATTTTAATAGCTACGGAATTATTAAGTTGAAACATCAAAACATTGTTTTACTTGACGCGTTTTTTTTTCTCATATTGCTATATAGCCGACCGTAGTACTAAGTGCAAAAATGACAAACTTCACACGCTTTTGAGATTACGGGAATCACTTCAGGAATCTAAAACTCCTGTTTATATTGCACCTCATAAATGTACCAAGTACTATAGATATGGGGAATTAAGGCCAGCATATGCTAAACTATCTAAGTTGCCGATTTGTATACTTTACATCACATGACTTTATTATCGTTAAGTAAAAAAGCTCATTATCATGCAAGTAATTTCACTATGTTTTCCATCTAATCAAAAGCAAGGGATCATTATTTTCTCCATTATACAAATACTCACATGCATCTATGTACGTATGCATGGAGAATGAATAGTGGCTTATCACTCAAAATTTAGCACCATATAACTGCTTAAGGTAGATTCAAAGACTGATCAATGTATGTCAATCAGGAGTATGGCGCTCTTATTCATGGGCAGAGAGCCGGGCGCTGGAGGGGGGCGCGGCGGCGGGCGAGGAGGAGGTGTGTCTGACGGCGCTCGGCCGCTCCTACACCGTCGACCTGACGGCCATGCAGCAGCTCAACGACCACACGGGCACCGCGCGCCCCGTGCAGCGCGTGCCGCCGGCGCCGCTCGACGCGCCCTCCGCCGCCGCAGCCGCCGCCGCGCCGGTGCCGGCACCAGGTGAACAATCCACTATCAATTAACTTCTCAACTTTATGTTTGTTCCCTCTAACTCAGTGGTCGGCAAAGTGCGGCTCCAGAGCCGCGTGTGGCTCTTTGGCTCCTTAGTGCGGCTCTAGCACAAATATACGCGGTAGGCGTGAACTATTTATTTAGTTTAATAAAAGTTTACTAAACATTTTGGCTCCAAAATTTATTTTTATTGTAGTAATGATTTGTAGTAATGATCATAGTTGACTTTTCGGCTTATAAAGTTGCCGACCAATGCTCTAACTTCTAAGGGCTGTATATTTGTTAGACGTTATCAATCAACCTAGATATAACCTGTATAATACCATAATATATTGTGTTGTAAGGTTCTCATGTAGTGAAGTTTTTCACAAGAAATGGGTTTCTTTCTAGTACTAAATATTAAATTTAAAGTAAATCTCTAATTTAACAACTTGCATTAGCAAACCATATGTTAGCGTGAAGCTATAGAGGCCGCTAAGGCCAACAGCAACGTGTCCAACAGGAAAAAAAATGTTTTTTCCACAGACCCGCGCATAGCGATGGTGCGCGGCAACCCGTCGCTAGTGCGGGCGCTGCTGGCGGTGTTACACGAGGTGTACTGGAGCTCGGCCGGGCCCAACGTGCGCGCGCAGGCGCTCAAGGCGATCCTGCGGTGCGTGTACTACGCCGATGCGCCGCTGTTGCGGCAAGTTCTCAAGACTCAGGTGAACATTTTGTAATGTACGCTGTTTTTGAGTGACACGTTAAACACTTTTCGTGAGAGCCATAATGCGAGGAATGAAAAGAATTAAAGGAAGGTTTACGTGATTTTGACTGAACAAGATGCAACTATTCAAACATTTTAGTCTATTTTCTTTTATTACTGAGCGGCAGTCTCATCGTGTCACAATGTCTTTTCGTGTAATTTCGGATATACCACAAGGATTTACAGTTTAAAAACTTACATATACACAAACTTACAATTATAAATTTGTTTTTTTGCCTCTGAAATTTTGGAATAGGAAAAAAAGAACAAATATACATGCAGTTATGTTATTACACATGTCATTCCGTTGTAGGTAATATCGTCGCACATCGCGGGCATGATGGCGTCAAGCGATCTGCGGATAGTGGTGGGGTCGCTGCAGCTGGCGGAGATATTGATGCAGCGGCTGCCGGAGGAGATGGGCGTGCAGTTCAGACGCGAGGGCGTGCTGCACCAGGTCACGCAGCTGGCCGAGCGGCCCGCCGCGCCCGCACAACACGCCAACACCAAACACGGGAAAGTTAAAGTAAGTATACTGTATACTGTGGTTCTCTTCTCATGTTTTCCCGGAGTGCTATCACATCGGGTTCTTTAACACCTTAAAAACCGGCACTACGACAGCTAAAATACAAAGACGTAAAATTCATGGGACATGGAAAGTTTGAGGCCCACCTCGACCTTTTGCCCTGGTGTACCACAAAAAAGGTTGGGAAACACTACGTTACATTATCTTTTTTAATATTTTTAAATGTATACGTAGACGCAAGTAGACAAGACGATTTTATAATAGCTATAAATTATGGAATTCCATAGCGCATATCCGACGAAATTTCCTTCGTATTTTAGTGTATTCTAAACAATGTCATTGTTTAGAAGATTATTATCTAACGATTACTTACCAAAACGTTATTTGCAGTCTCCCAGCAGTACAAGTATGCGTTCGAGCGGAGGCTCTTCCCCACCTGCTTCGACGTCGGCCAGTTCAATGGATCACAACAATTTATCATTGGCTTTCTCCGCTTCGGGATCCTTTGTTGCCACTTCTCTACGTAAGAGACAATTTTTCACTTATTATTTTCGCGTATATAAATCCGAAAGTTCTTTTTTTTTCTTTTCTTATCTTTTATGAGTCAGCTGTGGACTACAGTCCCACCTGATGATGTAGTTATAGATGGTATAGCGCACTAACTTAGTAAAAGCCTATTCGCTTTCGCCGTGAAAACAAGATATATATATACAATGGGCGTCGATCTATGTGTATTATGCATTTATCCTATTTATTCACATTGACAAAGAGCGATATAATAAATAACTATAGCTACAAATTCAAATTAACTTATATATATAGGTATGACTGATACAGTTATGCGCGTAATTTTCTAAATGTTAAAGTACCAACGTGAATTTTTATTTTTTATTTCGTATTTTGATGATATTCATAACTTTCGTCCGGTCAAACCTGTGTCAATTTGTTGGAAGAGGTTTTATAGCCTGTTTCTTGGAGACCGGTCTCATGCCTTTAACAGTATTGTATTCAATTACAAGAAACGATAACAGTGAACTTTTCTCAGTAGCTGGTAGTGATCCAAATGCTTCAGAACCGGGACCAGCTTCCTCAGCGTCCACACATCCTGCCACCACGTCAGTACACAGGTAATCCTTCACTTTTATCTTTACTCATTAAAAACGAATCTTCACTTACATGAGAACAATATGATTTGAACAATTATCAATTTGTGAACATGGTGCAGAGGTATTATATTTAAAACAATGGATATTTGTGGTAGTCCAAGTTCTGAACTATGATTTTTGAACCATTTCCATACCTATAAAGAATGTATGCGTGCGTTTGTATCTGTAACATAGTCGTCTCAGCATTTTCATCCAGTTTCAATAAAACCACCATTCAAGACACACCATTTTTTACTTCCTCCGGCATAAGAGCAATAATTATCACAAGTCGGTCTGACCCGAATCAATAGAAGAATGAGGTTAAATTAAATAGTATTTAACTTTATTGTGAACTTTGCTATAATTCTACAAAAATAACAAGTTAATCTATACATTGGTAAATTCATTCATTCCTAAATTCGTAGATCTGGCAGTCCTCTTCAACTGGCGGAGATGTTGAAACGAAAGCGCGCAGTGAAACGATCAGGCGGTGCCGCGGCACGTCACCCGCGGCGACGCGACGACCCCGTGCACCCGCACGCAGTGCCGCACGCGCACGCGTCACACGCCGCGCCGCACCACCACTTGCACCACGCGCCAGCGCCAGTGCCGGCCTCGGCACCGCTACCCGCTACCGGTATGTCGATATTCATTTATACTATCTATCTATATATACAGTATAAGTTGCCATACTACTCTGAAACAGATTGACAGATTTTCATGAAATTTTATGTGTGTTCGGTAGGTTTGAGAATAGGTTGTAATCTATTTTTCATACCCCTTAGTGATAAAAGTGGTCCATCCCAAATATTTTTTAATAATAGTTTTTAGTTTTGGGACCTCTTTTTATTTCAGTTTTTTTATGGTGTGTCAAAAATACATACAGCCCTGATTTTTTACGCTTCTACCGCAAAACCACAATTTTTAACACCCAAATTTATATGGTAAAAACAGAAGACTTGGTTGTTAATGTAAATATCGTACGTTTACTACCACAGCGTCAGGAGTGCCTGTAGCGGCGCGGTCGGCCAGCCGGATGGGTGGCACGTCCAAGACGTCGTCGTTCCTCTCTTCCCTGAACCCGTCGCGCTGGGGTCGCTCGCCACACGCGCACAAGGACACCACGCTGCTTGCCTCGCCGCACGCTTCCGCTGACCTCACTGTCCAAAACAAGTAAGTTACATTGTTATAACATGACTTGGTAAGTAAAAAATCTGTTAGCATCTTTCGCAGATGGAAAATATACTGTTAATACCCGTGCGAATATTTCGCATTAAATTTATCAAAGCAAAAGCAATAATTATTTTTTTAGTTGTAGATGTCGGTAGAGCATGCTATGATCTATAAAACTATATATAATTTATGCGGATTAATTGTAAGATTTTTTCTATAAAGGGAGGCATACCTCTGACAGCTTAAAGTATTAATATATACTAGTGATCGTGTGGTGGTTGCAATTCAACCATAAATCATTAAAAAAGATAAGTTTTGAATACCTGCGTATTATTATGTCGTTTTTACACGCACGAAACGCTTCAACGAAACTTTTTCATAATCGCCATTGTCATTTGCATAATAAATGTCAAAAGAGAATACGTATATCGACTATGTACGTGGGTTTGTGTTAGTGCGTGTTATGTTTTATTTATATGATTTAATGTACTTTATAAGCATTATTATTGAAAAATATTAGCGTTCTGCACTTCTACATATTAACTATAATAAGTGTGCCAAATTTCATACTCCTCAGTCTACGCAATAGATGATGTACTGGCTGTTTTTGAAGACATATAATCGCTGCTAGGCGCTGAAAATGAATCACAGTTTTAATTTTTTGACAGCATTTTCCTAGTCTGGAATTCCAAAAATTTGTCTTATTACTTCTAAAGTGATAAAACACGCTTCCCATATTCTTAGCTATGCGATAGTGGGTATAATGTAA
This sequence comes from Perichares adela, assembly GCA_018251795.1. Classification (NCBI taxonomy): domain Eukaryota; kingdom Metazoa; phylum Arthropoda; class Insecta; order Lepidoptera; family Hesperiidae; genus Perichares; species Perichares adela. The sequence goes on along the minus strand of DWPQ01001776.1, from coordinate 63 downwards.
TGTCGTGACAGGGAGAAAGTCCGCGAGTGGATAGCGTGGCGTGCGGGACGGCTGCGGTGCGAG
>DWPQ01001775.1:0-11630 GCA_018251795.1 Perichares adela | reverse complement strand
CCAACTTCCGTCTTAGTCGTCATCGCATATGTGATGCCTTTGATGTGACGGTACGTTTGATCTGTTTGTCGGCTATTGACTTAAAAATATCAAAGATAGGAAAGTTTTGCGCATATTTCACAAGTAACGAAATTGCCTTCTTGTTTGTTAACCGAATCTCAACCTTCTTCTTTATACAGAAGGTCGAAAGTCACTTCCTGTCGTAGTTAATACCGGCAGCACAATGAATATTTCTGTTGTTTTTATTTTATAACATCATAAATTATTATTTAGGAGTGGTTGAATAAAGCCATCAGCCATGGTTACGATACCTGCAGCTACTATGTGAGAGATTAATTATAGAGTATTTTAGTAAGCGTACAATATTGTTGCAGTTAATAGAGTCGACGCGAAACTACACTGGAATTTTGTCGAATCCTCTATACCTGATTCTTAACAATATTCTATTTTAATACTTTTCGACATGATGCAAGTAATTTCAACGACATGACAATGTTCAGAGGAATTACCTTCAAAACAAGCCAATTCCTAACCCTTGTTTTTAACTATTACCATTAATTTTATTAGTTGGGTTCACTAACTAGATTCTGAGTTTCGTTGCACTCATCCTGTTACTAGTTTTGTTATTCTGTTCTCGAGTTCCCAAACAGGGTAACCCATATCAACTAAGGGTCTAGTTTCCGCATGACCGAAGCTAGAAAGATAATTTATAGAAAGATATTTTATAAAAAAAAATGTTTTATCAAACGACTTTCGTAATTCGTATTATACTCATATATTCGTGTTACGGATGTCTATGGGTAACGTGACTATCAGGTACCATCAGGTGAAAATTAAGAGTTGCAAATATATTTACAAACATTTTATTGCTACAACATAAAAAAATCAAATAGTTTTTTTTCTAGATTATTATTAAGATTTCATAAAAATCGGTGAAGCCGTCTCGTGGAAAGATCGATCAACACTGTTACACGAGAATTTCGTATATAAGAATAGATATAATTACATTAAATTAAATAAATATTTTGTTTATCATCTCACTTAACGTTTATCTATCCATGGGGAGACAAGACAGTGAAGCAATATCGAAGCTAATACAACTAGTTTACTTAACAACTTTCTGTTTCCGATCCGTGACTCGAATGCTAACGAAGTATCGAAAATCTATTCTCTGAACAGCTCTCACCCAAATTAAAAAGACCTTAACCCGCGAACTGAAGGTTCTTATTCAATTAACACTTAGGGACTTAATTTTCGCAATTCGATTATTCCTAATTAATATTTGAAACCCAAAAATCAGACTATGGACCCTGTGTTACTGAGTGAAGGGTCGTTTTTGGGTTGAATTTGAAAATTAAACGGTTGTCTATAACTTTAATTGGCGAACGTTGTAATGCTTTTGATTAAGCTGTGATGCTGGCGTATCTAAAGATTGATGACGATGACACATTGCGTATGAAAACCGTTAGGTCAAAATGGAGCTGGCGTACATATTAAATATATAAGTGAGGTGACTTAGTAATCTAATCTGTCTTTAATTAAGAAATTTGCTTTTAATTCTAGGACTGTAAGAACACAGTTAAATCGCCCTGTATACCTCGCGCAGACTTGGCGCCAAACGCACAGAGGAAATAATATAGTAAAATATCTTTGCGTGATCGATAATGATAAAATAACGTTCTTCATGTGAAAGGTGAACAATGTATCTCAAATTGGAACTGCTTTTCGTAATAAACGATAATGTCATTTCTAAGAGTCAGATACAAGATAAGACACGACTTGACTCGGTTAGGAGATTTTCGAACTCTACTTGACATGGTATTGATGGATAACGATATTTGTTCAGGTACCAATAATTCATTATATAACTAGCTGTGCCCGCGTCTCTGCTCGCGTGGAAATCATTGTGTCGCAAAGTTATTCTCGCATAAATCTGAATCCCGCGGGAATTCTAAGATAAAAAGTAGTCTAAGTTATTCCTTATTACATCAGTTATCTTCTAGTGAAAGTCCCGTCCAAATCAGTTCCGCCGTTCCAGAGATTATCTGGAATAAACAAACAGATAGACAAAATTTGTAAAAAATGTTATTTTGATATATATGTATATACAAACTGTGTATACAAACTTATGCGTTTATTGGATGGTATTTTTATATTACAAACTCCAATTATATGTTATGTAGACGATAATGATGAAAGCAATTATTCACTCTTTATTGAACTTTGTTTTAATTAAGATAATATAAGCTTATTTTTCAAATCGAATATATGAATTTAATGTAATGTTTTAAGTTACGTAGATGAAAAGATAATTCATATTTGAAACAAAAATTGTCTCATATATTTAAAATATAAGCTTTGTATTTTTAGTCAAAGAAAGTAATAATTTGAGATATAGCTGCAATTATGATGAAAATTACCTTTCAAAAATACGGAATAATGTTTCTAAATTGTGAAGTGTAAAATTGATATGTGTAAAAGCCAGATGCGGTTAGAAAATGTACGAAGATGTACCGTTTGGTAAGTAAATAGACTCTGACATTCGTGAATGTTCATAAAAACTGAAAATAACTACGATTTTAAACTCAAATCACCGCGGACACTAAATATTTTAGCTGCAACGGACAGGCACGACTTTTAAATATCGGCATAAAATACAAAAATTGTGAGTAACTGTTCGCAGCTGAAACCAAAACTAGTAATAAAATGTATTTATCATTTCACTATATAAATAGCACTGGGCTCTGTGGTAAACAGATTAAACAGGACCTTACTGTTTCATTGTTTCCAACTGGTTTTCTGAAGGATTAACATCCCTTCTAAATCAATTGTAAAATATTTATACGTGTTATCAATGCAATGGTAGGGAGTAAGTAATAAGGAACAAACGGGTTTTTCGCTTACGTATTAACCCATAATTGACTCGATAAAATATATATTTGGAAAATTTTGACGCACTGGGTGAGAATGATCTTTGAGAATTTATTTTAATCCTACTTCTTATTTATGTAATACACATAAATCACATGCGAGTACAATGTATAAAGTTAGTATTAGAACACTGCTTATTCCATACAGAAATCTTTCCCGGCATATCCGTAATGGGTTTAAGAGAAAACTAGTTAGTACCTTCCAAAATAAAATAGATCATTATACTACTTACAGTAGGCAGTTATAATAAACATAGGACTTAAGCTCAGTGAAGCTGTAAAGGCCGCTAGGGCCAACAGCAGATTGTCCATCAGAAACAAACAAACAAATACGGTAGTAGTGTTCCTTGAAACGTTTTTTAAGTTTTGGATAATCTGATACTGTCTAATAATAAGCTACCACATTTCACAATTTAACAGCATGAACACTAAAAGAGTGGGAATAATGGCTGATATAGTGGAAGTATATGTAAGGTTATACTTTTATTTTACTTTGTACTTTTAAATGCTACGTACTTTATGTACTTTGTGTTCGTTTCGTGGGTACTGGTCGGTTTTAATACCAGATATTATGGCATGATACTGAGGCTATTTACACTGCCACCTAGTTTCCAACTTAACGTGGAAAGTTCTAAAAAGGAATAAATATTAAATTATTTGTGAAACTCAACCCCTTTAATAAATTTTCCTTATTAATGAGTTTTGAAAGGTAAAGTTTGACAGTAGACTTGAATAATTACTGTGTTCCAATTAATTAGTACAGTTTTCCATGTTTCTTATAGTCCAAGTACTTAGAGATCCAAGATACCAATTTTCACGAAAACGTAACTGGACTTCTGAGCAATTTTCACTCTATATGCTGGACAGAGAACCTGTTATATAGCAGAAGAGTAGTAATGGCTGATTATACACATCCATAGACCACTCAATACTAGATTTACTAGTCTACTGGTTACTATCGGTAAATGAGTACACGAATAAACTGAACGACCAAGACCCTCCACGACATCAAACTGTATCAAGCAAGTGGGGTAACCTATGCGCTATCACCTAAAACAGCGATAAACCCATTTTAATATTTGTCAAATGTTAATAAGGAGGATGTTACAGATATTTTGATCAGTTAAATTATAACCTTTTTTTATCGCGGGGACTCCTCGTGGATGTGCAGTCGTTCGGGGGAGCGGCTTCGTTATGCCGGACTCTTACCGCCTAAGCCCGTATGGTATGGCGCATTATGTTAACCTAACATAACCATCGTGCATGACGCATTCCAAGCAAAGAAGCACGCAAAAAACTTGTGCATTAGAAACATTCACACATAATAATATAACATCATCATCATCAATTCATAACTGTCCCACTGCTGGGCTCGGGTCTCCTCCCATACTGAGAGGGTTTAAGGCCATAGTCCACCACGCTGGCCAAGTGCGGGTTGGCAGACTTCACGCACCTTCGAGAAACATTATGGAGAACTCTCAGATGTGCAGGTTTCCTCACGATGTTTTCCATCACCGAAGCAAGTGATAATGAATTTCTAATACGCACATAACTTTTAGAAAATTAGTGGTGCGTGCCGGATTCGAACGCACGATCTCCCGTTAGGTAGATGAACGTCCAACCCACTAGGCTATCACTGCTTCACATGTAACACTAGGAAACAAAAAGATTCTCAACTCTGTGTACTAAACAAACCCTCTTACCATTCCTTACACATTCATTTTGTAATCTCTTAACAAGATAAGTCGGGGACTGGCGAATAGTAATCAGATTTAACTCTTTACAGAGACACTTAATGAGAGGCTAACCAAGGTAGTTTGTCCTAAGCTTGTGGAGAGTGGCGGCAAACAATGCAGGACTGAGCATAAATAAATCATAGATAACCTATTCAGAGATTGTTGGTATACTGCAGAGCAGAGCTACATCAGGACACAAAGCTATTCGGCGAAATAAAAAGAGGCTTTGTAAAGAGATGGAATAGGCATGTGAGACCACTTTTTGCGACAGTTCGTCTTAGTAGGGTCGTCAATGATAAAATGCGTGAAGCCCATAGGCTGTTTAAAATACGTTGTAATTATTCCAGGACCATAAAGAACAAATTAAAAGTCATGGATATTTTGGTCCTATCACACTTAAATGAGATACGGAGTTTCAACGCAACTTCTCGTTACTACGAGTATATAGACAGACAAACTAACATAAATTATTCAAACAGTTTATATTTTATTTTATACGTGTTAAAATAAGAAATAAAAATCGTCTTGTTAGTGGTGTTAGTGTAATACCACTAATACTCCGCCTACAATGTTCAGAAATCCTGAACAATAAATTCCAATTCTCACCTAAAGCACGAGCCATCTATGTAAATATCTGTCAAAGTCCTACACAAAGGACAATGAACAACGCTATGAAGACGTTTCAACTCAACGCACAGTCTGAATCACCCTTTATCGCAGTACAATCAGCGAGACAAGGAAGTGTAAATGTACGTAATATTGACTTAACAGTGAAACATTTATTTTTACACTTACTTTCACTCTTCTTCGCAAACTTTGATCTCAATGATACTTTTATACTCGAATATTCCATACAAAAATTATGGTAAGTTTATAGTGCTATGCCCGCGGTTTCGTTCGCGTGGCAATCAGTGTGTTACAAAACTTTTCCCGCGTTTCGACTTCGAACTTTCGACCCTGCGGGAATTCTAGGATAAAAATAATCTATAGTAATTTCCATTCAAACTTTCATCGCCTATTTTAACCCGTTACAGCCCTTTCTTCGCATAGTAAAATAGCCTATGTCCTTTCTCAGACTTTAGACTACCTCTATACGAAATTTCATTATAATCGGTCTAGTAGTCTTTGTGTTAAAACATAACCAACATACATACATTAACACAAATATTTCCCCTTTATTAGTAAACATATAATTGTAATGATATGGACGAAGCGAACGAGCATAAACTTAGTTCAATACAGTCACAAAACTGATACTCTTAGTTGTGAGGAGAAATGTGGTCTGCAGTGTATCATATGAAGGTAATATTAAATATGAGAAAGAAGTTGCTTACTAAAGTAAGCGGCTTGAGGCGTTGACGTTAATATAGAATTCAGTACGTTGCGCGCTTTTTAATATTCATTCATGTTGTTGCAGTACTGTGTCACATTCTCGTCAACGTAACGTTTCTGTAGCAAGAAAATTTAAAGAGAATTTTATATGTTTTAACAGCTGACACCTCAAACATCGTTTAGCCTTACAATTTATTATTTTAAAAAATAGGGGTTCATGATAGAAAGATGACAATTAAGGGTTGTATGTATTTTTTATATCCACATCGAAAAAAATAAATAAAAAAAAAAACAAAAATCACAGGGTTGAACCACTCTTATCATTTAGGGGTATGAAAAATTTATTACTAAATATTCCCAGAACTACAGAGTTACATATACAATTTCATAAAAATGGTGTACCTATAGCAATCAACACTGTGACTCGAGACTTTTATATAAATAGATAAAAGATAGTTATAAGTTCATCCCGACAATAGGTTGTGATGATACCGCTATCTTCCATCCATCACACGTTTCTAAGTAGAATTTAATTCTTATTACTAACACAAGTAATTGAAAGGAACTAAAGAAACCGGAATTTAAAAGCTGCCCCGATAACCAACCCGAGGATTAAAAGCTCTTATGCCGCTATAAACCGTAAATTACATACCCATCGAGATCAAGTAAACATCTTCGCTTTACAGATAATTAAAAAAGAAATCAATAACAGAACCGTGACCGATTAAGATGTAAGTAAAATAAGATAAACGGAACAATAAGTACTCCGTATCTCAGAGCTAATGAGCAATATTTTGTGATTTATTTACACTCTTCACAGATAATCCCGGAACAATAAATCAAATAAATTCATAACTCATCATAAATCTTCGCATAGTATGAGCCACACGTGGACTGTGAGGATTCAAAATGGAAAGTCACCTTTACGAGCGATCCTGATGTTACGATGTAATCCTTACAGTTGAGCCGAGTCGTAAAACCAACAACACATGCTTATGATTTTACGAGATGAACTGCCTGCTGAATTTATGCGCTTAACGTTATATAAAACGCTGAGGGGATACAAATTGAGCGTATATTAGAAGTGAATAAACTCATTTTTGTGCGATCATAATAACGCATGACGCTGCGATGTACAAAAATCTATAAGCCAAGAAATATTGATGTGGAACATAACTTGGGCCTTAAGTTCCACTTTCAAATTTTCGTCGTACTGGGTATTTGGTTTCTGCTTAAAACATTGACAGTAAATTGTCAATTTCACATTTAATAACATGGGGAAGTTGATATTTATATTGTCGGTCGTATCTAGGATTTGTAATATCTACCGAAGTAAAATTAAAAATACGTCCAAAGTTAAAAATTTTCGACTAAAGAATTGACATCAATTAAATTAAAAAAAAAAAAATTATACGTTTCGGTATTTTCTCAACACACATTTAAAAAGTATGATAACGTGAAACTTAAAAACAAATATTAATTTCCTCAGCGCAGCGTCACAAATCGTACCCTTGCATACTGATTTTAAAACTCAAAGAGAAAGCATCCTTGGTCATATTTTTAGTAGTCGCGTCGCGTTACATACAAGTACGTGTCCTACATCCATGATCCTTTGCAGCGCGTTTCGCGCGAATGAAGCAAGTATAGTAAAGTAATGAGAATAATACTGCCCTGCTAAGCGCAAAAGCGGTATCTCAAAAAAAAACGTAAAATTGATTTTTATGCCATCGGATAGCTTTAAAAAATACGCATCTACTGGACTAAGCCATTTAGCACTATCTTGTTCAAAACGTATGAAAAAACCTTAAGAAAGATTTTTCTATCTCAGTTTTACCATATATCACTAAGGGTGTTAGAGGTATATTAATATTACGTAGGCAACCAGCCGCAAATTTAAATATCGCTAAAATTCTTAAATAAATACACAACTTTTGCTTAGCCGATAAGCGGTAAGTAGGATGAGTAAAATCAGTAATGAGTTACCGCTATAATGCTTAGTATTTTAATGCTTGCATAATACGCAAATTGTTTTGAATTAGTGAGATACGGTTGCAATAGCAAAATTAAATTAGCCCTTATGGTTTTACTGGATAAGATCGAATTTCTAATACATTTTACAGTGATTTATCCCTGCCCTTGGCAAATTCGTTCGCAAATTCGTGTCATAACTTGTTTGTTTTTGTTGTGAAGAGGTCATGATATTTGTGCAAAATTAAGGTATGAAGGGTTGTTTGGACGTTCCAAAGCCGAAATTATAAGTGCATACTATCAATTTTTTATTTTTCATCGGGATAAAAAAAATATCATACTATGGGTTGATAATTGTTCCTCCCAGAACAAAAACTGGACGTTTTTTTCTTTCTTAATTTATATTATAAATTCTAAGGATATCAACGCCGACAAGATTGTCATCAAATATTTTGAATCCGGCCACACCTTTATGTCAGCTGATAGTTTCCATCATAGGGTAGAGCTGTCCATAAAACGCATGAAAAACAAAATTTATGATTTCGCAGATTTTTCTCAGGCAGTTAGCACTGCAGGAAAAAATGTAAAACTTAAAGAGATGAACATGCAAGACTTTTATGACTGGGATGATTATACCACACAATATGCACTGTCTCGAATTAAACCGCGTCCATATGTCAGCGAAATGGTTGAAGTTGAAGTTAAAAGAGGCAGTTTTGATATCACCTACAAAACAGGATTCGATCAAAATGCAATTACTGCTAGCATTATAGGAAAAAAAATTTTAAAAAGTCATGTCTTGCCTCCACCAAAAAAGAAAACTGCTCCGGAAGGAATTTCAAGAAACAAAAAAGAAAATATTTTGAAATCTTTTCAAAATATAATACCACAAAATAGAATGTCCTTTTGGAGAGAACTCCCTACTTTTGACTACTAAAATTCCTTCCAAAAACCGTTTGTTTTTAAATATTTTTTTATGTAATTTCAAATTTTAATAATAAAAAAACGTTATATATATACTTTAATTGTTTTTTTTTTCAAATAATACATATTTTATTCGATAGAAAATACATTCCTTTTTGTATACACACATGTTTGAGAAGAGCTAACGAAAAAGCGGTATCTCAATTTTAATTCTATAGTTTACTAAGCGGTGTAACCGTATCTCATGAATAAAGTACATTATTATACATTTTTGATAATTTAACTAATGTGATAACAAATACACCCTATATAATATATAAATAATATTTAACAAATAAAAAAAACTATACATAAAGTATATATATAACTATTTTTACATAACTTCAATTATCTCAAAACTCGCTTTCTTTGAGTTACCGCTTTTGCGCTTAGTTGGGCAGTATACTAGGTGGAAAATTTATTATATTATTATTATTATAATGCATACAATAGATAGGCAGTTCCATCACTGGCTGTGTGTTTGTGTAAAAAAAAGCCCCCACGATATTAACGTCTCACTAAAATCTAGTACATGGAAACTTTAACTATTAAATATTAACACGGTTATTTTGAAACATTTACCATTTGATATTACAACCAAAATTGTATATTTATGTAATTTGGAAGAAGAAAATTAGGCACGTGAAAGCATTTGCCAAAATCCCTGTGAACGAGGTTAGTGTGTTTTGTTGATAATGCGAACGTTTTACTCAGTTCCCTCAAGACAGCCGTACGTTATATTATTTCGTGACGTGTTCAGTTAACTGGGTCACACGTATCTACGTTAATTGACGAAACAGTTCAAAATTGAAACTAATTTACTACTAATTCAGACACCGCGTCACAGCAAATCTGAGTTGATTACGCTAGTTCGGTTATTGCATTACTTGTGGCGGGTGCGTTTAATAATGTGAAATATAGTTTATCATAATATTATGTCGCTCAATCGAAATTATTATTATGGAGGATTACTATCATATTCAGTTTACGCTGTATGAAAACGTTTAAATTGATTAATTTACTGTACACCCACATACATAGATTGTGGGATATTTATGTAGGATAACATTAAGTAATGATTACAATGAAGTAACTGTTGTCTTCTTTACCCAGTGATACTTATATTATGATTATCATATGATATTACATCATATGATCATCAACTATCACTCATTATTTCAAAAAATATTGACGTAAACGCCCTAGACGTATTGTTCGTCAGATAAAGTAAAACGTCTGCTTTGTTACAAACATTCATCTATATTATCATTTTAATCAAGTTCCGTAAATACGACAAACACACACCCTATATGATTTATGCGCGTCGTCGCCTCGCCACACGACGAGACATTGCAATACCTTGTAGCATATGAATATGACGAACATCGCTGCATGACTATTCCGACATCACAACACAGCAGCTATCCGTCGTTTGCCTATAATCTTAGTGTATTTCACAGGTCCCATCCACTGATGGACTCAGCCGTGCGGCACGAAGGTGATGCGCCGGCTTTCTATAAACGGGACCTGGTTCTGACCACATTGGTTGTCGATCGGCAGTTCGTCGACATGTTGGCAGACGAGATCACCTACACCGTGTTTTATGCCGGCACAAGTAAAATCCTAGATATAATATTACTTAGCTTCACTTTTTTTTAATACATGCCGTTATTAAAATATGTAGTATTGCACAGAAGAATGAATTATGGTACGCAGTAACGTATTACGATAAATTACAAATACGTGGCTTCAACTTATTATGATTGAGGAGGATCGAGCTTACTCTACTATTCGGAGGATTGGAGACAGGATACCAACCAACCAAACTATCGGAAGTTTTTATGCCGTCAGAATTTGGGACTTTGTTTCGTGATCTATTTTTACCACAAACTTGAACGTGTTCTGTAAAGCAAGAGACGCTGATGTTTTACCACTATCATTCCTCATTGCCTACCGCGCTCTAAATTCTTTCACTCGTTCGATCACTTAATACAGACTTCGTTGAGCTATGCGCGATTTATAAAATTGAATTATGCCCTTACTTAATAAAGACGTAGTCGAGATTATATCTTAAACTGTTCGATCAGGTACTGGTGAAGTCTACAAGATAGTACAGTGGGCAGGCGGTGGCTCACGTGTGGCGGACGTATGGCACGCGGCGGGCGCAGAGCCGGTGCGTGCGTTGGCTGTGTCGAGACACTCACACGCGCTCTACCTCGCCACCGATCACAGGATACGACAGCTACCGATACGAGCTTGCACTCACAGGTAACTTGTGTTGCTGTTTGTATATGTATTATAAATTGTTCGCACCCTCGAACTCTGCCAAAAGCGGCTGACGTTTGCTGAAAAACGCGCACTTATTTAAAAGTTGATGGAAGACTTACGAAACAACATTGGAGTAGCTAAGTATTTGTAAATCAATCATCAAATGACATGATAATAAAAGCGTAGTAGCCTTGTGGTTAACGGTAAGGCAAGATTTCAAATTCTATACGCACCTTTAACTTGTTAAAGATACGTGCTTATTAGAAATTAATTATCACTTGGTTCGTTGAAGGAAATCATTCTAGTGGTTCCGTAGAGTTCGAAGCGTTCGCCAAGATGTGTGAAGTCTGTCAATCTGCACTTGGCCGGCGCAGTTAACAAGGGCTATAAGCCCTCTCATTGTATGTGACCCTAGCCCAGCAGTGGGACACTC
>DWPQ01001774.1:0-11632 GCA_018251795.1 Perichares adela | reverse complement strand
TTCCGCAGGGACTGTCATTACCATACATTTTTAAAATGGCGTGAGCGTGAACGGTTACCGCTTAGATTTTTGTCCAGGGGCTCTGTTCATTTTGCGATTGCACATTTTGCATTTTGTACATTATGCGATTTGTACTTTTTGAGAGCGGTGCTCATTTCTCGTTTTGTACATTATGCTCCTAAGCGAAACTGTCGTACCTCTAAACTTTAGCTTGAGATAAGTCAAAGAACGCTCTATAGATGTCAGCCTAATAGTTGTACTCAATCATGTAACTACTAGATGTAGGTTTTTCACATTTGTAGAACTAACCGCTACTGTATTTGTGTTTGTGTGACCATGACTCGTTACGTTGTACAGCGGAGTGATGTGCCGTGTGTGTGTCTATCAGTATTATTGTGTGTTGCACCGTCAATAGGTTATGATTTTAAGCTTCCCATTAAATCTTTACGAATTTTATTTTATGAATACCGTACTACACAGTATTTGCGAGGCTATGAGTAACTAAGCTTTATTTAGTAAACAGATTATATACAATGTTATTGCATAATTTTAAACTAAGCATCACCTTTAGGCATACCACGTGCTTGCTGATATATTTTGTTAGGGAGAACATTTTTTATGTAAAGATTTATTTGCATTGCATAGTCATTTCTCTAAATTAATAAAATTGGCTCAATAAATTTACGAACATTTGAATAACCAATTGATAAATCAAATAAAAAAGAAGGATGGACAAGAATCGATACATTGTTAAAATTGTTTTAAAGTAATGGATTCATTGTAAACGAATACATTAAATTCTACATACAAACCAAATTATCGTGCTATAGAGGTCAACCATGCCGAATTTAAAAAGTAAAAAAACTATTATTAAAATATAACAAGAGCATGTTTTTACTCTCTACTATTAAAGTCTACTTATATAAAGCGTATAATTCATAAAATATGGCCTCGTCAATAATAATACTTAGTGGATAGTTTGGCAATAATGTCCATCTTTCTTAAACATATTTGGCAATGTATCCCAGATAAGATATCAACACTTTATTTTATTTTAATAACAAAAATGATGTAAATGCATTTTTAAGATTTGTGACTTTTTGCTTTTAACGAATTGAGACTAATATTTACTATGTATCTATGTTGGGTACAAGGTTGATTAAATCCTTGGTAATGTTAAGGGAGCCACGATATACATAAATAGATTTTTGAGCTCCAAATGAAATTATAAAAAAAATCTGCTAAAGCACGTACTGTAAGCTTAGTGCAGTAAATCAAATCTTTGTCAACGAATTGTTTGTATTTTTACTATTTATTAGTTGCAAATTGTATTTAGTTGATGTGTTATTGATTTTTACAATATTTTTAGCGTCAAAAATAAACAGCAAAAAATGTATCACTTTGTTTTATTTAAATAAATTATATTATCAAACACGTAAAACTTTTTCAATTGCAGATATAACTTAACCTAACTGTAATTGTGTACAGAAAGCGCGGCTCAACGTAAAATATTTCGCCAGAAGAACTTATTTGTTACAAACATTGCTTCGACTATGCTCACCTATCCGAACTGAAACACATCGAAGTATTCGGTTGATTCTAGAATCGTCATCACCATTAGCCTACAGCAGTCCACTGCTGGACATAGGCCTCTCCCAAGGCACTGATTCTAGAAAGGTGGTAAGAAAAAGTAGGTAATAATCCCTAGCACCATTAAAATAAGTTCTTTCTGAATTAAATTGGTAGCCCAACAACCTGTAAAAGAAAGGGCCTAGTGCTATATATAACCTCGCCCGCTTGCTCAGTAGGGTTCACACGTGCGGGTTAAGATTGGTTTGGACTCAATGTTAGAAGAAGCCCTCTACACCCCATATAAAATACTTAAAGTTGAATAAATAAGGATTATAGTGTTTATAACTAAATTAAATTAACTTCAGTTGCCATGCTAACATAGAGTTCGTTTTTGTAATACAGTAAATATTCATTATGTTACGTATGCTGTATTATCAACATATTTTATTATGTAATTTATAATGTTGTCTAGTAATTTACGTAAATTATTAAAGCTTGCCTCACATTTTCAACGACACCAAGGGATGACGCGAGCAAAAGACTGGCCGTCGACAAAGGCAGACGGACACGAGCCTTATTTAAAAATATAAAGTAAAATAAAAGAAGAATTCTTGTGCACGTCAATAACAAGGGTTAATAAATGAAAATAAAATGTATATATGAAGTCCATTTATTTCGTTAGTGATGTCGTCGACGCACTGTCAGTACTTGTACTTGGCGTGCTTGTTGTGCTTGCGGTGATGGTGTCCGGGGGGCGTGGCGGGTGAGCGCCGCCGCCGCTCCCGTTCCCGTTCCCGCTCTCGCTCTCGCTCCCTCTCCCGCGACCGCTCCCGCTCCCTGTCTCGCTCTCGCTCCCGGGAACGCGACCGAGAACGCGATTTGCGGTCACTGCACCAACAAAATATATTTTTGTATGTCTTTTTTTATCTATCTGGCTACTGTTGAAAACATCTTTTAAATAAGTTATATTTGTATGATCTTATTCAAGTAGCGTATGGCTAATGAATTTCGTGGTTATATTGTATATTATAATTTTACCGTCCTGCTGGCTATTGATGCCGCTAATTATTTTAAAAACTTTGATTTATAAGTTACAACCACGCCATTCATGCACACAGTACAGACAATATTAAAATAACCATTGAAAGAAATAACTGAATCTCCATTATCGACACTAATAAATATGTAATTTCTAATAAATAAAAGTACTAAAGTCCCAATAACAAATGTAGATTACACATTACACAATCCACGCGAACACAATTATATTTTTGGTGTAGCTTGATGTCCTACAATCACAAAACAAATCATATAATGAGACTGACGTATACCGCGATCGTTTGGGCGGCGGGGAGAGCGTGGGCTCGCGGGATTTCTTCGACTTCTTCGAGGAGGTGGAGTACTGGTCGTCGTCGGGCGGCGAGCGACGCAGCGGGGACTCCGCCGCCGCCTCCGACAGCGCCGCCTCCTTCAGCTCGCGGAGTGCCTTCACCAAATTAACAACACTTTTAAAGCGTATTGTGTGGATGGAAGCTTGTATGGAAAAATTAAACTGAATTTACCGTTGTTTACGTTCATACTGTCAACGTCACACACATAACGGTGAATGGTGAAACGGTCGTACAGCAGAATTTTAAAACAGCACATTGGCTGAATGTGTTACGAACTGTGGATTTAGCATAATTTAGGATATTTCTTTTTGACAAATGAACCTCTATCAGATTCGAATTTGGACAACTAAACGACTACTAGTTTATATATTTGTTATTATTATGTGAAGTATAAACGTACGATTAATAATACATAACCAATATTAGTTATCGACGATAACCTTTTTTCCTTCTCGTTCTGAACGTTTGAGGCATTACCGAGAGTTGTAATGTTATATAGTTTGACGTTGTTATGTGACCCAGTGTACCTTCTTGATAAGTTTCCGTCGATAGTGGTGTATCTGCTGCGCTGGCGCGAGGCCGGCCCGGCGCGCGCGCACGCCCGCCTCCAGCTCGTCCGTGTACTTGAGCACGCGCACCTCGATCTCTCGCAGCGTCTCCCGCTGCAGCCGCGCCTCCTCGCCGCGACGCACCGGCGACTCCACCCTGACGCACACACACATTACCTTACTTCTGTACTGGATCGTTTAAACCACGTGATTTTAAATACTATCAGATCGTGCGGGGAGTAAAGATGCAGATATGGAGGCGTGTTTAAAATTCAATTCAATATATTCTGCTTGTATTTTAGATATTAGTGACTTGGTTTGGCCAAAGCATTTAAAGCGTTTTCTGTAAACCAATGAATGTATAACATGATAGTAGTGACCGAAACCAAAGTTTAAAAAAATGTTTTCTCTATACCAATGTGTGTACAACAAGTAAACATACGATTCTATATGCGGCGGGGTGGGCGGCGCGACGACGGGCTCGGGGTCCGGCTCGGCGGGCGCTACGTCCACGCTCTCCCAGCGCGAGGGCACGAAGCCGGCGCGCGAGCCCCCCAGGCCCTCGTCCCCATCACCGTCCTCACCCCCGTCGTCGCCCTCCAGCGGTACACCGTCGATATCCTCCTCCACTGCAAACAATAGGTTCATCCAATTGACACGCATTAACACTCGTAAAGTTAAGAGCGCCCGCAGCTTATGCTTTGTAGTGGAGACTGAAGTCGACAAATGTCAACGTAAACTTGCTAAGGTTGCACTTTGGTTCTATAGCAATAGTAGAAGCGAGTCGTCTTTAAATCAAAGTGCATTTTTAGTTTACTTTACTGCATTATTTATCAATCATGTGAACTGTATACTTTTTACACATTACACTTTTTGGTTCTTCGAGCCTGATACACATATTACAATGCCTTGATTATAATAATAGTGAAATATTAATAAACGTAAAGTACCTACATGTTGCAGTCATGGACGAATGTGAACCTTACCGGGCACACCGTCGATGTCGTCGTCGTGTCCCGCGGCGGCGGTTACGAGCGGTGCGGCGGGCGGCACGTGCGGCGGCGGGGGCGGAGCGCGGCGCTGCTCGGCCACACGACGAAGCGCCGCGCCGTCCAGCGGGCCCGCACCGTCGCCGTCCCACGAGCCCTCCGAAGCGCTTGACGCGGGTGACGCCGCACCCGAAGCCTCCACATCGCCGCCCCCAACACTGCCAACCCCGCTCTCCTCCTAGGAGCAACAAACGAAGAGCCAATTGAGACGAATCGCGTAGTTATTACAGTCGAAAACTGGAACAATCCATAATGTGTAATTGTGGCTAAAGAACGAACACCTAAACGATACAATGTCTGTTTTTGAGATCTGTTCGCGCGAAGTACATTGATTGACTTTACACAACAATTTTTTATCATAAAATATGGATAATGCTATCTGTCCAAGAGCCCCTAGACAAAAATCTTTAGCGGTCACGCTAAACGATTTCTTAAAAAAAAATGGAATTAACATTCGGTGCGGGAAAATATTGTGCTGTCCCGCCAAACACCTTACCGCACCGAAAGTTACTACTATACATTTTTAACATGACGTAGCGAGTGTTAACCGCTAGATTATTTATTATCTAGGGATTCACACCTCATTTGGGATAGGTAAGTATGTGAGAATGCTGTACTCACCTTGTCCTGTCCGAGGAAGACGTCGTTGATGTGCATGAGGAAGTCAGTGGGGTACACTGCCCAGTCGGCCCAGGCCTGCAGTATCCGCGTGACGCGCGCCCGGAACCCTTCCTGCTGCAGCCGCGACCCCATGCGCTTCCACGCCGCGTGACAGTGACGCATTATCTCCACCAGCCGCTGCTGGAACCTAAACGATTCAAGTGTTGTCGTCATATAGACATCATTTTAGAAACACACCATTTTTCAGTTGAGCTCGAAAGCCTTTATGAGTGTAGTTGAATCAAGCACCAACTTAGAAGCAGTAATAATAAGCAAAAAAAAACTGTCTGAAGTTTTTAAGTCAAATGATGAAAGCAAGTTCGATTGAGGTTCTCCGGGAATTCTCCGGGGTTAGGCCAATACTATACTAGTGCTCAAATACGTAACAAATGTACTTATGACCGAGTTCAAAAGTAGCAGGGAACGAGTTACAGCATGTTAAAGAGGTGTCGTGATACTGACGCGGATCGGTAGGCGCTGGCGTTGGTGAGCTTGGCGCCGGCGTTGTGCAGGATGTCGGACAGCAGGTAGAGGCGCGCCACGCGGCGGGCGGGCGGCGTGCGGCTGCCGGCCAGCGCCTCCGCCACGCACGCCGCCACCTCGCCCGCCGCCTCCGCGTGCTCCAGGCACCACGCCATGGCCGCGCCCACCGCCTCGCGCGTCGGCGGCAGCGCGCGGATGATCTCCTCCAGCCGGTCGCGCTGGCTAAAATATATAATTCACGTTACTTTTACTATCCAACTGCTGGGATCGAGGCCCCCCGCATATCGAGAGAGTTCAAGGCTGCTCAGGTGCAAATTGACCTTACTAAGCGTCGAGAATATTATGAAACATCGACCAGGTGACCATTGAACGATGGTCTCCCGAACGAGAGGTCGTGCTATCTAGTCCGGCGCGCACCAATTATTTTCTAAGTTATGTACGTATTAGAAATTAATTATCACATGCTTCGGTGAAGGAAAACATCGTGAGGAAACCTGCACCGTGAGGAAGTCTGCCAACCCGCACTCGCCTAGAGTGATTCAACCCTCTCAGACCCGAGTCCAGCAGTAGGACAATTATGGGTTGCAATGATAACGAGCGGAAGATCGCTTGTTATGACTACGGGGAAATGTCTACATGTATTATATGTAACCCAACTATAGCAATTTCTATGTAACATAACGTATTGTATAGTGACGTACTTGTTGGAGAGCGTCCCCCTGATGTTCTCCTTGGCATCATCCTCCTCGACCAGCTCGTCCGGCATGCCCGCCGTGTACATGTTCATCACCGGCGGCCGCCACACCGATCCACCTGACCATAATACACTAACGTTAAAAGCAGTATCATTACATAAATAACTTGACCTCCTGATGAACATTCAACTATCTCAATAAAGTTATATACGCCGAGAATATTTAAAATAATAACTTGTTGTTTGTGGGATGTAATCGCGCTTTATCCAGAGAATGTTACTTAATGAAAATGAATGATCAATTCTTGTAATTCCTGCAGCGACACCTGATAGTGACCATGTACTGTCAGCTGTCAGAGAGACCGTCTGCTTATTTATTCTCTGCCAACATAAACACTTAATCTATAATGTGACATTAATTAGAGCAGCTTATAATTTAAGAAACTTGTCAGGAATATAGTTTATTTTTAATAATATAGAACATAATTTTTGTATGTAATACCTGCGAACGTTTACGAGCGCGACATGCATGTTCGGCTACAATCAGCTAGGAGAATACTGATATCATGAAAAATATAATAAGTGAGTTTAGGGAGGATACCCTGGAACATCCTGAAGTCGTCGAGCGCCCACTGCTTGGGCGAGTCCCCCTGCAGCATAGAGAACAGCTTCCAGCGGTAGTACACGTGCGCCGGGGACTGGTTCTCGAACAGGAACCGGAAGAACGGGTTGTTGATCTCCTTGTTCATGATGATCGCCTCGAACATCGGCCCCTCGCGGATCACGAACTCCACCATCCGGTGGATAAGCATCAGAATGTTTCTGGAGTCAAGCAAACATTGAGCACATTTATTACTGTTATCTGTACAATTAAATTAAATTGGAGTATATGTTTTTAATATTAAAATGATCGCTTTTTACTTGTTACTAATTTATCTCAATGAATGTTATATACACGGTACATTACCGAAAACACATTTTTCATAATTTTTTTAGTTTATTTCTGTCTGTCTGTTTGTTCCGGATAATGTCTGGAACGGGTGGACCGATTTTAACGGGACTGTATATCTGATGTAATAAGGAGTAATTTAGGCTATTTTTTATCCTAGAATTCCCACGGGATTCGGATTTACGCGAGAAAAACTTCGCAACACCCTAATTTCCACTGCAAAGCCACAAACACAGCTAGTATTGAATAAGGTGTCAACAATACTTAACATCAATAAAACAATCTTACCTTTCTGTTGGCACCACCACCTTGACAATAGATTGCGATAAAATCTGGAAAAGTAATACAGACATAAAAATGTTTCCCAATGCTTATAGACATGATTTCATCGTCATTGTCCCACTGCGCTCCCTCAAGTGGGTTAATAAACAAGTGCCCCGGTAAGGCGAGGATGATGCCTTTAGCGTTGGGGTCGTCCATAGATGTCGGTCACCATTGACCATAAGGTTAAAAAAAAAAAAATGGAAACTTATTTCGAATGAAAAGAATTATTTGAAATTAGCTCAACAAAAGGCACTTAAAAGAGTGATGGAAATAATGTTAATTATTATTTTTTATTTATGTAGCAGCTAAAGCAAAGTACATGATAACTTTTTAATTCTTTTTTCATATTCAGGATTTCTGTCCTGAATACCTTCACAATGTGATAAATTGTTTCAGCCAAGTAACTAATTCTTTACAACTTCATTCCTTGTGTGTACAATAAACATTATTCTATCTAACTCTTTTAATCCTAATGAGTTAATACTTCATATCAACCTGATCGTATAGCTTGCGTTCGTCCGGGTCACTCGGGTAGTACTCCCCGGGTCGCAACCGAGGTATCTGAAAACAACACATCAATTAAAATTTATTGAATTAATGGAGCATCATTTTACTTCCTGACTCCATCTGGTGCGGTGTATAACGAGATCCATCCATCGAGAAACACGGACGAGACTATAACACAATTTAATTCAAATAGCGATCGCGGTATTAAACAGCATGTTATGAAGCATATTTACGCTTCCTTGTCAACCGTCAACGTACCCGTAACGCCTCTGGAAGTACTAGCATATTGACCAACGATGACTAAGCCCACATAGCATTACATGTCCTATCTTCTTGTTGGCAATTTATAAAAAAAAAAACTTTATATCTTAACATGTTTGCATACCTTATTAGATAATATGTGTGTGTGTGTTAACGTTTATTTTGTATTTGCATTTAAAAGTACGAAAACAATGTGTAAACACTTGTTCCGGTCCGAATACAGCTGTGAATTTAACACGTTTAAGGTCGCTTATAAAAGACGGTAGTCTCAAGGAGGGGATCATTCTTGTCTTGGCGTCGGCCCGATACACAAGTGTCGTAGACTCCTATTGCTATTTCATAATTATTATTATCATTCTAGTTGATTTAAGTACCTCAAAGTAATTTGAATTATCGAAATAAATTAAACGTGGACATATTTTACTTTCTTTATCTAAATAAAATAATAATAATATGTGCGTGTGTGTATGTGTAACTTAATTCGTTTTTGATTTTACCTTATTAACAAGATGTTTGGGTGGTTGCGCGTTAAATGGCAGCCCGGATGGCGGGGGCGGTTTGGACGGTTGCTGCAGGGAGGGTGGGATGTAGATCGGCACCGGCGGGATCACCACGGCCTTGCCCCAGCCCAGCTTCATCTCGTAGTTCATTATTTCCTTGCCTACCAAATAAATATAACTATCAAATACCACTCCCATTACATACAGTATTTGGATACTAGAACTATGTTATAAGAGATTATTTACTCAACAGATATTTAATAATCACAACTGAGTCAGATAAGTTTCAAGTTTTCAACAGTTAATTAAAGTATAAAACAAGAACCCATGCCAATAATTGTATTGTTTTGTATCCCCTCCTATACGCAATGGAGTATAAATTCTTTCACTAAAGATACATTACAGTTAAAAAGTGTTTAATACATTCGTTAATAACCAGTTCATGAGAAATTCAAAAATCGAAAAAGGAAAAAAAAACTAAATGAAACAAAAACAAATAGAAGTATTGTTTCTGGTATCACCGTTAATGCACCGCAGCGCCCTCTCGCCGTCCTTGCGCGACATGAACGCGACGAAGCCACAGTTCCGACCACGTGCCTTCTCCTCGTCGGATCGCGGCCACATGATCTTGATGCTGGCCAGCGGACCGTACCGCCCGAAGATCTCCATCAGTTGTTGCTCTGTTATCTGATAAGAAGAGATCAAAACGCCTTTTGTGTAACATTTTTATTTTATGAATTTGAATATTTTCTGCATTTACCTGTGTGAATTTGCATTTTCATTCAAAATCATTCATTCTATGTATGTCAATGTTACATTTACGCACATATATTTTTATTTTTAGTTCTACTGCCCTTTCGAAACGGTGCTTTATAATGGTTGAGAAATTACTAAGGAGATTCATAAGAACTATTTCTATTACTCATATGGTCATAAAGCCCCTTTTGGTTACTTGCCTTTGGATTGAGGTTCCCCAAGTACAGGTTAGTGGTATTAGGGTCTCCAGTGTCATAGGAACCAATGTCGGGCATCATGTCGGCGGTGGGCTCGGCCCCGGCGCTACGGTCGCGTAGCACATTTTTATACTTGTGACGTTCTGACCGCTCTTCTTGGATCCTGTATGGAGAAACAAAAACAACACTAATAACTAGTTTGTTCAGCAGTTCAGTTAACAACTTTTCCCTTGTTGAGTTTGTCTATGGTTCCTCTCTGTGACAGAAATTTATAGCATTGGTAGATTATTGGTTTGGCCTGAAGGCTTGGCTTTTTACTGTGCCTTGCCAATATCCATCCACTACCTAAGCAGGGGCAATGAGTGATTAAACATTCCATACAACCCAAATTGGAAAAATGTAGCCAGTACTGCTAAGGTCAGTTGCTACAAAATCAGGAGAAATTGAATAATAGAAAAAAGAATAAAATCCATAGTACAGTAATACATCCACAATTACTAACTGCTTTATATCTTTTCTGTTTACATACAATAGCAGGCTCCCTTTCATACTACAAAGGCATACATTTAGCAAAAACAATATTATGTTTATAAAATAAATTTCATTGTATTAGAATTTATTTATAACTATTGTATCATCATATCATAACGGATCTTAGTCAAGCACTAACTTATCTTCTATAAAAAATGTACATATAATAAGGACACACTGTCTGAGTTCCTCCTTGAAGAGCTCCAAGTTGCTCTTCTTCTTGTCTTTGGACTGTTTTCCACGAGACCGCTGAGGCTCTCGCTGCACCAAGCTACGCACCACATCTGCCTCATTGCTACGCTGTTTATCATCCAATCGTGACACTGGCTTGTACAATTTTCCTCGCTCAGATGTGTCCTCCTCTAACACAACAAACAAAAAGAGTTTATTGCATTATTCAATCTTAGTCTTTAATTTCTAATACAAATAAATATAACTGGTGAAAAAGGTGTAGCTTGAATTTTGAGGTATATTAGTAAAACACTTGAAATTAAATTTACTACATGTTAATGATCTCCAGT
Source organism: Perichares adela (assembly GCA_018251795.1). Classification (NCBI taxonomy): domain Eukaryota; kingdom Metazoa; phylum Arthropoda; class Insecta; order Lepidoptera; family Hesperiidae; genus Perichares; species Perichares adela. The sequence goes on along the minus strand of DWPQ01001774.1, from coordinate 689 downwards.
TAAATATTATCATTTTTCACAAGACGGAACTATTAAAAGAGTTGTCTTTTGTTGTCTACAGATGTACTTACTTCTTGCTCCGGCATCATAGGTGCCAGCCTTTACCCATATCTTGGACGTAGTACTTGGGACCTCCTGAAAGGTCTCCACGAACTCTTTAAACACCTGCAAGATTAAAACTTTACTTTCACATGTACCACTTACATGTAACTGACACGATTGATTAAGACTAGCAATGTCTGCGAGAAAGATAAGTGTTATTTGGATTTGTGATTGCATTTGAGAGTTGAGTTCCACACTGGAGTTAAACTAAAATCAAAAGCAAACTTACGTGAGCCGCAGCTTCTTCCTCTTCTTTCTTACGAAGCTCTTCGAGTTCCCTCTTCGATAAACTACGAGTACTCATTTTTACAGCTTCAAGTACCTTACATTGCCACACAAACAAAACAAACACCCAATAACTCGTCGAGTTACTACTTATTTTGAACGGTTTACATAGCTAAAGGGGTTAACATTATTTTCAACCACTATGCTTATTATTTTAAATGCTCATTAAATACTATGTACCATATTCCACGTAATTATTTAAACGTTTTGAAGAAATAATTAAAGAATTATAATCTCGAAACCAAAAACATAACCTTTACACAACTAACTAGGCGTATGTCAATAAGTCAAGCGACAGAAAA
>DWPQ01001773.1:0-11635 GCA_018251795.1 Perichares adela | reverse complement strand
TGGGTCAAAATCGCGCCCAAAGAAGTCAGTTACAAACATACAAGTGAAGCTAATAATAAAAAAAAAAGCGTGTAAAAAAATCAAGTGTCCATTACTTATTAAAAAATATATGCGACGTGTTTTACATCACATGTAACGTAAATTATAATAGTTTTAAAGAATACATAAATGACAAGAACGCTTAAAAATTAAAGCGCAATCGGTTACCTCCATCACGTGCATGTTAGCAACTTTCTACGTAAATGATTTAGCAAAAAAATATGTGCTAATGAAGTTCATTTAGCCATTTCTTATTCTCAGTGATACTTACTTTTTCAAACAACAAAATATGACATGTATCGACCAAATACCAAAAAGAAAAAATGATTTTTAATAAAAAATCAACAGTATATTTTTTATCTCACGTAAAAGATTCCTTTATTTATTTGTTTTGTGAACAGAATGTTTTTTTTAAAGTTTTGTTGCGCTTTATTAAGGTACAAAGGAAAAATTATGCGAACAAAGGACTTAAAACTGATAAACTAATAATAGCAATAATTCCTAAAGTTAGTGGAAAAGCGTTGAGGACGGTTGTCAAACAATATAGGTTTCATAAAGAACCTACAGCGAATACATTGCAATTATCTATATTAATATTATAAAGAGGTAAGATTTGATTGTTTGTTTGTTTATTTGTATTGAATAGCCTCCGAAACTACTAGTAAAATTTAAAAATTCTTTTACCATTACAAGCCGACATTATCCGTGATGAACATAGACTACTTTTTACCGTGGAAACATGCTTTATTTCTACGGGAAAACGGGTAATAGTTACAAATAATATACATAGCAAAACGATTAGAACGATAGGTGACTTGCTATGTGAGGAACAACAAGCGTTCAAGTAATCCATCGTCGTTACACTTAAGGGAGTCAGCTAGTTGTATGTATAAATTATATTTTTCTGTTTATTGTGCCTTTTGACAAAAGCAAAGAAACATATAGGTACAATGGTCATTACCGTTAAGTCATCATAAAAATAATATAGGTCTCTCTCTAGCGTAAAAAAATCACTTTCACTGTTATTCTACGAAAACACCTACGCGACCACCCACGTCCTAAATGTTTCATCATCCGTACACGGGCACTTATTGCTTTAGGTATATTTATTCGCTGTTGGTCTATTTAAACAATACTACAGGTGTCTTACGGAAAGGTTTAGTAACCATTTAAAAATATTTGACAATTATTGAGGCATTAATCTATCTCCTTTCATGGAGAATTACTATACAATATACTTTATTGCGCACGCCATACTGAAATAGGTATAACAAACTTAATATTATAACGTACCACAAAGGACGGGCAGACAACCTTTGGGCAGAGGACATAAATAGAGTAAGAAATGTAGAAGTAAAAAAATTAAGAATTACCGTTAGACAGTAACAAAAATAGTTCCATAATTAAAAACAGAGGCGCTGATGCAGCAACGAATGGAGCAATGAACCAACCAAGGATTTTCGTTTAATACGAATTGCTAAATATTACTTATTAGTTCAACTGCTGTAGGTCTCTACACTTTACAGGTGTCAGCAATGCCCCATTTAATGAATAAGAGGTCAATGACACGTCATCGGACTGCAAGGCAATTTCTTTCTACGACTGACATCAAGCACATCACCGCCATCTCGCAGCAACATTATGAACTAATTGGTTCGCAATACAAACGACTCAACTTGTTACGTGAAGTTCGCGACGATCGAATCTAGATGGCAGCACATGTTACATATTAGTGTAAATGCAAATTCTAATATCACGCAATATTTTTTATAATAATTATAATATGTTTAAGTAAAGATCAAAAGCGCCGACAGTGTAGACAAATTATCAAATCCCGTATCAATGCAGGAATTGAATTCTGGCTTCTACCCGAAACAGCATTAATCATGCCAACACAGATTTGACAAATGCATTGCTCAGTGAAAACGGGAATTTGTACTTCGCAGATACAGATCTTTCGATGTTCAAATCTGTCGTAGGTAGCTGAAAGCAGCTTCAACGTGGAAACAGGTTTATCCGTAGTCGAACCGGAACAGTACCCCGTTACAGTTTTTATTCTATAATCTTTCACTTGTCAAGGCTCTTAATGTCGTTGTTTATATAATCAAATAGGTACTAGTAGAACCAGCCGATTTTGTCTTGGTCCGCAAATGCAACGACTGGACTAGGACATTTGTTTTTGTAGGACATTATTTCATGTATCTCGTAAAACAATGAATTTAGTCCCAAGACCTTCAAGCATCTCCATATGAAATTTCATCACAATCGGTTCAGCTGTTTGGCCGTGAACCGGTCACAGACAGACAAAGTTACTATTGCCTTTGTAATATTACGAAAAGAAAGTCCGGCTTCGCTAGGGTGAACTGTGACATTTTCGGCATCATGTGTGTAATCCAAACAAAGCAAATCACTGTGGCAACAAAAAAACAGCACACAGTAATGTTGTCGACTCAATTTTTTTATTTTTTTTATGTTGTATTATTCAGTTAAGGTTTCGATCGAGTCTACCGTACCCCGTGACGGAATTATCAATATAGATAGTATATAAGTGTATATTCGACAAGTTCTTACACTTACCTTTAGTCGTGGACAAAGTGTTTGGTCTTTGAGGCGGCAGGCGATGCGGAGTCGGCTTTCGTGGCGATGGAGGCGGGGCGATCGAGGTGCGCGCGCGCACCACAACCGGCGACGATGATAACTTCGGCACCACGCCATTTTTCTTAGCTGAAATAAAATAAGAAGACGCGCTTTGTAATTAATTATAATAAAATATCCATTTAATACGCTAGGCAAAATCGTGAGACAGAGAATGGAGAAGGTTGCTGCAGTCCAAAAAGATGGCTGGATCAGATGTGCTGATTTCCGTAAATGGAGACAGGCAAAAAATGCGTCAAGAGTCACGATCCTCAGTAATGAGGCACGACTGAAGAAAGAGAGAGGCAAAGTCGACTGAAAAAGGCCACGCGGCAGATCACCGAGGAGGCGCTGGTGTGACCAAGTTACCGCACTCACTGATCACACTTCAACATCCGCCCTTAGAAAAGCCGAACACCGAGACAAATGGAGAAAAATCATAAAAACCAAGAAGGACTTTCATTAGGACACGACCTTCAGTAATGCAGAACACGACAGAGAAGAAGAATACTTTATTTAGTCAGTAGATATGTCGTATAACAAACTAAAACATTCTAACTTAGTACTCACTTTCGATTAATTAATCCCCTTGTTATCGTCAAAGATTACTTAGAAAAATCGCTATTTAGCGATAAGATCGCCTTTTGTACACCAACATGTTACTTTGTTTCATGTTTTTTTATACACAGTATTGTACAATAAACAAACTAAATCATTGCTATCACTTTAGAAATCATAGTTCACACTAACATGTTTTAGTATATTTATTTAACTAGGTTAAATTTTTATGTTACGCTGACAGATTGAGTTAAAATAAGCTGTTTTAATCTTGTTGATAATTAAGACAAACATCTTATGGCGGCGAGCTTGTACTCATCTCTCGGCATCTCGGCGTTCAAAGTAAACAAAAGAAACAGCTCAATATTCTACAATTCAATAACAGAGAAAGTACCGCTGTATTATAACAATGGCACATTAAATTAAATTATTGATTGTCTTCTATCTAGTAAAAAGAGATGGAATGATTAGTAATTACTAATCAATCGATGATACGAGGTGAGGTCAATTGTCCATAATGTCCACGGCTACTATTAAATAACCGTTAGTTAGGACTCGTTAAGATACATCGGAGGATTTCGGACGGTATAAATATTTTTGCACTTTGTTGTCCAACCCTCTACAAACTCGAACAGAAGTTTCCCGTTAAAGTAACCTCACAGGGGGAGCTGCGACCCTCTCATCCGCTGTTTTCCGAAGATGATTCACCACCTCTTGGCTACTTTAAGTTCTAATTTGGCTAAGCATTCCAAGCTCGCCATTTACTTCACATAAAGCTGAAAGGCCACAAGGAGCAACAGGAAACTGTCCATGAGAAACAAACAGTATTAAAATAAGCCCAAGCCTTTACAAGAAACGAGTCGTGCCCTTGAGTCGTTAATGATAAAAGATAAATTGTCATTGTACTGGTGAATTTTGTTCATACGAGCAGTATATTTCGCTCAACTAATTTGCATATGCAGCTTATCGAACTAGTTATAGTTTGACATACTTTTGAAAGGACAACTTTTGTGCATGCACCATTGTCTCTAGCAAAGAGAAGAATTGCGCAACACGTTACGACAGACCGCGCACGCAGTGAAGTGGTTAGCTCGTGTGAGTTGATAATAAAAAGATAAAAATGAGTCCAGGGAAAGTTGATGCGAACGAAACGAAATGATTGGGAGCGACACAAATACAAACATTGAAAATACATTTAACTATTACATAATATTGTTTCCCTTCTTTTTCATTTAATTAAATTAAATGTACATCATCATCATCAACCCATAAATGTCCCACTGCTGGGCTCGGGTCTCCTCTCATAGTGAGAGGGTTTAAGGCCATAGTCCGCCACGCTGGCCAAGTGCGTGTTTTACTACATAAGTAAAATGTGAATTTTATGTAAAGGTCGAAAATATGTTCGATTTATCCGTGTAAACGTTTTAAACTTAACATTCATTGTACATGTGTCAAAAATGTTGTTTGTTTCCTTAATAAAGTAAAATAAATACTCTTTTGTCTCATACACATAATTGATACATTATTAAGGTGTGGTAGTGTGGTATTTTCGATTAAGGAGATAATTGCAAACGATTTCGGTTCATTGTAACGACCACTTTATACAACACCTCTTGATTATTGCCCGCGCGGGTTTTGATTACATAAAATTGGTATACAATACTATTCATTCATTCAAATACTGTCGACCTAGTGTCCAATGTTCATTGCACTCAATGGGCCACTGTAATGAATTGACTGTTATGCTGTTCGTATCGTTAAGTAACTGACTGGGAAGATATTGTTCTGCTATTTTCTTAACCACGTGAACTGATTGGCTAAATATAAAAAGCAGTTTATAATTATAAATTGTATAGGCTTGTAATTAAATATGTAACGAAGACATGTGTATATTGAAGATTTTAAAACAAACATTCAGGAATATCGTCAATACGAATAGTATTTCTTTAATTTGTTTTGGCTGTTGGAATGTTTGTGCAAATACTAAATGAAGTTTGATGCAGATTTTTCTGTCATACAACATAAATCTATATAGTTTTCAATGTTACAAAAAGTCGTACCATTTAAATAGGTATTACTTGTACCAAATCGATTCGCTTTTAAGCCTTGTGTCGATTTAAGTTATCGGTCATAGTTCATGTTATTAATTAACCGACGCGTTTATGTTATGTTAATGTTATCTTTCTTAATCACTTGGGTCAACTGATAGAGAATGCCATCTTCAAGTTCATTCCTTATAACCTTTAAGTTAAATTGTTCCAATAACGAATCGAAAGAAATTTCTAGAAACTTTCCCTCGTATTACGAAGTAATGATTATTAATTCAACCTACTATTTATCCATAAAATTATTACTCCCTATTATTGAATTATTCGAAATTGAGATACCGAAAAACCGCGAACTTTCAACGATCGAAACGTTAGGATACAAGCAAAAAGTTATTATTAATCAACATCGAGCACTAAATTTAAATACAATCTTGAGAAATCTAATAACAATTGCCATTTTATCAGATAACTTTAAACGTTATACACAGTGATAGGAAGTAGTTTGAACAGGGGTACATGGTACGTATGGGGACCCACACGGATTCAAATCCTGCAAGCACTTATAATATAGTGTGTTCGAATATAGGTTCGAAAACAGAAAATTATTAGATGTAAGGTAGAAAGATAGACTAATATAATAGAGTAAAATTTCATCTATCAACTTGTCAAGTTTCTCTGAGCTTGGCAAGTTTAGCCGTGACCACGATCCAAGCCACCAATGTCTTTTTAGTTTTAAAGAACTTTACCCTAGATTTATTGAAATCTATTATGATCACCCTTCACAACGCATGCGTAAGTATAAGTGTACACAGTATTACATAGAAATGATGACTCACCCTGTGCTGGCGGGGGTTGTGGCGGGGTGGTGACGGGGCGAACGGGCGTAGTAGGCGTCGGGAAGCTATCCCTCTTCTTACCATTTCCTGGAACAGAAGAAATTACCCGTGAGTAATGTACTCGCAAACCGCTTAGTAAGCTTAGCATGGCCCATTAGATGGCTTTGTAAGCATTACATCACTTTTATAAAACTGAAAGTGTACTTTGTATTTGCAGAGGTCTTACTAACACTTTACATATCACTTTACTTAAGGTTTTTTTTAATAAAATATAATTATGGCGTTCGATAATTATTGCACTTGGATTAAAAGACGTAATAAGTAAGTAAGACGAAAAAAGAATATTTAAAAACGAAATAAACATAAACAATGAACATTATTTTTCTACAGACGAGAAGACAAGACATACGGACCACCTGATGGTAACTAGTCACCACACTATGGACTTATCACTGGCTCTCAGACTCTATCACTGACACATGTAAATACAGTTCACGGTTGATTCTAAAACTCTTAGAATACCTTCTTTTGCTTACCCTACCCTCCGGTGGTAAACAGAACAGGGTAGACCGATGGGTAAAAAGCCTACCAACGTACAAAGGTAGTAAAAAATACATAATTTCTAAGTAATTCAGACGAAAATGCAAATTAAATAGAAATTACATTACTATATCGTTACGAACAGTCAAGCAAAATAAGTGTTAATAACGCAGATATAAATATATCGGCAGGCAACACGTTGATGACAGAGCTCTCGCCAAATTTCCAGTACGCTCCGAACACCAACATGAGCCACGTCGCAACAGCAAATTTTATGTATTTGCGGGACGAAGGACAACTTCAGAGCAGACTAGTTTGGCGCGAATTATACCAATGGTGTTACAAATGTCTACCACATACAAATGGTGACGATGACCACTGAGCATCAGATGATCCGTCTGCTCGTTTTACTGCTTGAAGTCTTGGATAAAAAAATACGAAAAAAAAAACCTTGCAAATTCTTTTTTCCTTTTTTTCCTTTCCGTATGTTTGATACTAAACTTCTATACCATATTGCGTGTACGTCAATGTAAGTATTTATGATCTGTGGTGAAACCTTAGAAGTAAGGATGTCAGTAGTTCGGCTACCTTTGACGTTTCCTCCGCGCTCACCGTCCAGTGATTGTGCATTGTGTTGATCCAATTACTTATTGGTGTACTGCGTTACTGTTGCGTAACATTGATTTAGCTAGGAAAACTATTACGTGACGGTGCTCGGAAATAATTATTACCACGTGCATTTGTAACCTATGTAAAATGTATAAACAAACATTCTATTTTCATTATCATTCTTTACTTCATTGTACATATTTTGTAATGGCTTGGAGGTTGTGGCGCTAGCACCCTAGCGCTGGTGCTCGCTTTGTTTTATTCTAATGGTGTCATTTGTGGCGTTCGTGGTAGCAGGTATTTGACCCGCCTGGCTCCTTTAGGGGTTGTAACTCTCCTTGTAAAGTCACCCGTGAATTGTTTTTACATGTTTTGGTTGCAGTCTTGGAATTTGCATTAGTTTGGTTGTGTTTTGTTTGTTTCTGATGGGACATTATGCTGCTGGCCCTAGCGGCCTTTACAGCTTCACGCAGACAGAGAGGCGAGCGTGGAATGCTCCGCCAGAGAAGGACTTCTTGGAGAATATTGGATCCAGTATTGGACTTCCAAAATGAACATGCTCATTAATGAACGAACAGGAAGAACACAATAGTATTCTATATATATAATTGTAAAGCCATCAAATATTTATAGACCTCGGAAGCAACTGACCGTAACTATTATTTAAATGATAACAGATGATCTGTTTTGTTTCTCTTGCATTGTTTAACAAACCTTGAGTTAGACTAAAAACTCCATAAAATATTTTATTTTGATTCTCATATTTATCGTATTCTGTTTAATGTACAACAATTAATTAACATGTAATGGCTATGATTAATATTAATTAAATACTGCTGTAAAATGTCCCTATAATTTTTTAACAGGGACTACAATATTTTTTTAATACGACTATAAAAAATGGATTAAGATTATGCAAAATAAACATGGCAGAAGCCAATTCATATAAAATTATTTTCTTTGTATACTATTATAAAATTTATGCACAAAAATAGAAAAAAATATTTTCGATTTAAATTTTTAATTGTTTATCTGTACTATTTCTCCCTTCATTGAGACCAGACAGACGCCATCAATGTATGATATAAGTTAAAAGCTATTTTCTCCATGTACTCGTCCCTTGAATAAATATTATTGACGACAACGTATAAAAACTTTAATCTAACTTTCACTACAATCCCTAGCTACATTTTCAGTTTACATCGCAACAAAACGTGCTCTAGCAGAAATAAGTCTTCATACAATTTTCTTACATTTAAATATTGATTGTACGAGATACCATTATGAATGAAAGAAAGTTATATCGTGAGAAATAATACGGTTTAGTAACAACAAAGTCTGTGAACGCAATAAAAAATCTTCTACGATAAAATAACGATAACACGCAACGGTCTTTGACAATCATATGCGAAAACGATTAAAAACCTGCACTTTACGGTTATGCATGACAGTTATTGTTATGTCAAGTTTTTGTTACGTTGCCGGCTAATGAGACGGGTCACATCAGGTCACATTATGTAAGTTGTCATCATCTGTTACAACACTATTGGTATCAAATTGCTGGCCCGAAGGAAGCGGTTAATCCGCTCGTTAACTATCCAATACTGGAACACGTGAACTAAGTTTCATGGTTCACTTTTAGGCTCGGAGTGGTAGCCACCACTCAACAGTTATATAGGCTCTGTGGTTACAGATCCCGATCAAACACCTGGCGGGAATGCCTCATCCGTATAGGTCAACTGGGCGAAGCACCAGCAGGAAGTTGTCCTGTTCTCAAAGATGAAAAGAACCCCTTTCAAAAAGTAAGTTAAAAGATTACTGTTTAAGCAATCACAGTTTATGTAAAGTTTCTGTTACGATTGAAAAAATAATTTCAAAATTAGAAACGTATTTAAAATACAAATTTGAATTATTACTTCTTTAGGTGTTTATGGGTCACATCTCAAATATTTTTATCACCTTAGCGCAATACAAACTTCCTTTTCTTTATAACTGTCATTCAATTTTAATAGCTTCATATACGTGAAAATAAAATCGATTCCTTTTATTTCTAAAAGGAGATTGGTAGAAATCGTACCTATTTTAAGTCGGTTCCGGTGGAGTGAACAGTTACGAAACGTTCAGTAATATAACCATTCGATGGGAAAACAGTTCAACTTATTGTTATAGCCACCTATAACCAAAAAATCACAAATACTTTAGTAAAAAGCTTTCTGAGCAAACACGTCACAATTGATTGAATTGAATGCCATAAAAACTGAAATACAATGAGATTTGAAATCGAAATAATCTAGGATTGAATAATCCTAAATATTATGTTCTTAAGAATTGTATTTAAATACAAAACATATATGCAAGTCTTTCAGTTTTAAACTCACCTCTATTTCCGAACGATCCAAATCTCTCTCGATTCACCGTCAATTTATATTTTTTTTCACTCGGAACTGGCAGCTTGGACGGATACTTCTCAGAGTTAGCTCTGTAAAGTTTTTCTTTAGATCCGTGCGCACCCATCTTCCACAGCTTCATTAAATTTAAGGCATTGTAAATATAAATTTACTCCTATTTAAGGTTAGACGTATGAGGAACTATACATTTCACAGAATAATTTATTTTTGGTCATTTTACACACTTGGTAGGTCATTTATTACACACTTATTAATTGACTTTAAAAGGAACGTTTTTGTATTTATTGTCTTGATAGTCCATTCATGATCCTATATGGCGAAATTATTTTAAGTTGGTGTCATAATTTCAGTACCTTATTAGAAGGAATAAAAGAAAGAAGAATTGAATTTCAGTAAATATTTATGCCGTGCCGTACAATTACGTCGTACCAAGCAACAGCACTGACATACAATGCGAACCATTTAATCACGCCATTCAACCAATCTGTAGCTATTATTTATCAACTAAAAACTTTGCGAGGACTAAAACACGACCTTGTGAACACAGAGAGATATTGACCAAAAATACAATGAATTTAACACTTCAAGTTCGAAACTGCAACGTTATTGCAAAACGGTAGATATTATCAGTGACAAACCTGTTTAGTTTCAAAATTTTACACCGATACTAATATTGCATTGTAAAATGTATTTAAACAAATAATTAAAGCTCTGAAGCACTGAAGACTATGTTCCCGCTCTTCTAAAATCTGAACAACTACTTTGAGGTAATTTTCGCACGGTAAATTAGGTTTCGCCAGATAAATGCTATTCTACGCTTTTATAGGTGGAACTGATGTAGACAAGTTAGAAACAAAGTCAAAAAGATAGCACAAGTCTTAAACAGACTAGCTTATTATTTTTAATTTATTTATGAAAAAAAATTACAGCAGAATAATAAAAAGTTAAATAAACGTAAAAAGCATTCTTGCCCAGTCAACTTATGGACAACGTCGAAATGCAGGTGTAAAAGAGATTATTTTTATAACTTACACTCACAAATCCGGGATATTATAGTTTTATTAAAAATAATAAAATTTCTTCAATTATTGTCACCTAAGTAATAAGTTAATCAATACATTAAGTTAAAATAAATGTATGTCGCAAAAAACGATAAAAACTTTAATTTCATAATCGCATAAGAGATAACGACGAATTTGACTGACAAATGCTTCATAATTTCCGATGTCAACTTAATGTCAACCCACTATAAATAAAAAACATAACGTTATTAATTTAAGTGATTACTGAAATAAGGCGTTTAATAAAAGTTATCTAAGATATCCAACATGTCTAACATCCATCACTTTTGTTGTACCAAATAAAGAATGTACCAGTTAAAATTAATTATATTTCAACTAAACTACTCTAGTGGTTACAGGGACCTCGATTATAACTCGATGTTACTGTTTCAATTACGTTTACTCTCCAGCAATCCTATATTCACGAGAAAAAATAATTTCTGACATAGCTGTTATTTTAATTGCTATGGTAACTAACCCTAGGGTTGACCATATCTTTTTTGAATGTAATTAATCTACATCAAGTTTTAAGCTTATTGTTATTAGAAGCAGAAGGCTTCAACGCTACATTATACTACAGTCCTACAAAAAAACATCAAATTCATATTAAACACTTAAAAATATCTCAAAGTCAATGCATCTAGTCACATGTCATAACGTATTATTATCATAATCAAAATATCTAATACCTACCAGTACCTATCATTACCGGTACTTTCATTTCATTTAACCTAAACATCAGATAATATCACTGATATTCAAGTTCTTGTAAAAAAAATTACAACCATACACTCAATTAATTTCACTTCACTTTCGCTTTGCTTGGCTAACACGACTAATGTCATCTTAAAGCTTATTCCAGCCAGATATATGTATCGTAATTTTTAATTACAGTTTCACCT
>DWPQ01001772.1:0-11635 GCA_018251795.1 Perichares adela | reverse complement strand
ATATCTCAAGATGTCACATTGTACCCTTTAGTAAGAGAGTTAATTAAAAATTCACATGTTTGCTATGTGCGGTAAAACAGACCAATCGACTTAGTCATTTATTCACCCTATCAATTAAACCATCCTAATGCCTATTATGCTTTAAAAAAAAATATATGCAAGTCGAGTTATCAACTTATTCACGCCTGGTACGCATATATTGTTGTGAAAATATTTATAATAGCTGATTCGACTTCGCGTTGCTGTGACTGTTTAAAAAAAACGTAAAAATTTGAACTTATGGAAATAAATAATTAATGAAAATCAAAATAAAAAAAATGTTTGAAGTATTAAACACGCGTAAAATAAATTGTTACATCGTGCTTAGAAACCGAAACAGCGCCATTTACTTGGTATCTAAAGTCAGGTAGGTGTGACAACTGATTAACTAAGGCTATTATCTGATGGAAGCTTTAAATTAATCAATATTACAATGCCTTGTCATATAGGTAGTTTTGCAATAAACTTCCATATCGAAATAAAATATAGCCCATAATTTAACTTGAACCAAGTTACATACGTGTCCGAAATTTAATTAAAAACGTCGTTATTTACGTTTATGATTATTCTATACTACCTGACGCCGCAAATGTTGTATTGCTATACCTTTAACAGATAACAAGTCGCCCTTGTAATTGTAGCGGCGATCGGTTATTCGAACGCCTGATGTTCTCACATATCGTTTGTATGTAACTTATTTACAATACAATACAAATACTCTTTATTATTATTATAGCTATTACCCGTTTTCCCGTTATAATGAAGCTGTAAAATGTAGCCTACGCTCATGAGGGATGATGTCGGCTTCTAATGTCAAAGAAATATTTTAAATCGATCCAGTAGTTTCGGAGTGTATTCGATACAAACAAACAATAAAGTCGGTCCTCTATATAATATTAGTCAAGATTATTTACTTTCTTACTAGCTGACCTCGCAAACGTTCTTTTTCCATATAAAATATTTTAGTGCCACATCATAAAAAAAATTGTACAAAGATAAATATATATAAATGTTGCACCACCACAAACTCACAATTGATTTTACAATATACACAAATTCTGAAAAAATTGGTAGACATGGATATTGATAGATTATTGAAGTATAGCGATTATACTTCTTGGCGGATACTGTTGGACATAGTCTAAGACCAAGGTCTAATTTGTACTTGATCGCCAAAGCGTACTGACTGCCTACCGAACCGAGCCTGCCGCCCTTTTTTGTACGAAACCGATATATTACGATGTTAGTTAGTAGCAGTGGGGCAAACTGGTGAATATTTCCATAATGTACGGTATGTACACATACTTAAATGTATATCGAAGCGTTGCACTAGTCATTTTATCGCAATTTATGGAGAATCGTCGGAACTACTACTAACGCCATCTATGGACAATTGTTACAACTATTTTGGGACCGTACGTATTACAGCGGTCGTATTGCAGAGTAAATCACAATTTATCGCACTAATCCCTAGTTGTTTTATTTTAAATTGAAGTTGATTGATAACCTAGATATTTAAACTCCGTGTACACAACGACTTAAAGTACCAACTTTCGGAACTTTTAACTTAATTATATTTCGGATATCATGACACGACTAATCCGCCTGAAAACGATCGCTATCACAAGTGTCACATACCTTCCGCACTTTTGATATTACTTATTATATATAAAACCAAGCAACTCCTCTCGTCGATAAATATATCGGGCGATAAACGTTTCCCTTCAAATACACCTCGGTATAACTGGCTAACACTCGGCAAAGATTTGCAACTCATTGCACTTGGCATTTATCGATACTAGCGTTAAAATAAGGTTTTTATTTGACATTTTGATTGGCTCTACATCGAACGGGAGGTGAACACGAATTGTATAAATATAATTTATCGGCCGACACCACCAACTCGTATTACCGCTTATTCCGTGCCGGGCGAAATTATAATTGCTTTGCGAATTATTTTATTGACCCATAAATAAAAGCTACAGCGAATTTGTACACAATTTATTCGGAACATCTGCCTCATTGTCATAATGATAATTAAAACATCGATAAGCAATGTTTGAATGTTTTCTGGTATACAGGTTAAAATGAGACATCTCAACAACCGTTTGCTTTGAAAGACCAGTGATAGCCTAGTCGTTTCAACATTGGAGCGATACACGGGAGGGCCTGCGTTCGAATCCTGCACGCACGCAAAGTTATGTTCGTGTTATACGTCGTTGGTCGCATTGTGTTGTATCGTTTGAGTGTACCGCAATAAATGTGAAGTTCTTGGACCAAACAGTTGGGCTACTTGCAGGAGTTTTGGCGCGAAGTGCTCCAAGTGCTGCCGGGGCATCTCCTCGTCGGACTGGGTGCGCAAGGCTCGTGAGCAGGTTTACCACCTGGCGTGTTTCGCGTGCGACGCATGTGGCCGCCAGCTTTCCACCGGGGAACAATTTGCGCTGCACGAGGACCGGGTGCTTTGCAAACCGCATTACTTGGAGACGCTGGACGGCGGGTCGATCTCGTCTGACGGTAATTTTACCATCAACACTTCTTGAACATCGACGATATATTACGAGCAGGGATGTATCTATACAACTAAATAAAATTGAAGTGACTGTTTGTAATATTAAAATATCAGCATCCATTTTTAATAAATGCAAGTATGTTTACACGGTACATGTGCCAAAATATATATCTTTTTAATTGTTGTCTGTTTGTTAGAGGATAGTGGACTGGATTTGATAGAGGACGTTGTGGTGCATAACACAAGCTATATTTTATCTTAGATTCCCGTGGGTTTGGAACTTTTGTGATACGCTAATGTCCACGCGAGCGAGGTCGCGGGCATGGCTAGGGAATAATGTAAAATTGTATTAATGTGCATTTTTCTTCCGTCTACGATTGATACCTATCAGTAGATATGAAGCATACTCAATATATTTCAAAATATACATGGTATAAGTTACACGTTACAATTTTAAAACTAAAAATAGCTACTTTTAGGTAAATGGAACATAGGAGTGATAACGTCTTTGTTTATTTCAGACGGCTGCGATTCGGAGGGCTACCATAAGAGTAAGGCCAAGCGGGTACGAACGACCTTCACAGAGGAGCAGCTGCAGGTGTTGCAGGCGAATTTCCAACTGGACTCGAACCCCGACGGACAGGACCTCGAGCGTATCGCCCAGGTGACCGGACTCAGCAAGCGCGTCACACAGGTGTGGTTCCAGAACAGCCGCGCTCGCCAGAAGAAACACCAACACACCGGGAAGGGAAAACAAAATCAAAGTGAGTATGCTCCGATTACTCTGTGGCAGCCGTAGATGCGATGCGAGTAACATTTATTGAACGAGTATCCAAGTTGGAGTGGACGGAGAGGACTTTGGATAGAAGGAACTCCTATTTTCATAAATGTCTGCTGGCATATCATAGCGATATTACTTAGCTTGCGTATGTGACTGTACACTGCATATGCGAAATTAAACTTTATTACGAGCAATTAATTTCATAGGGTGTCTTTTGTTATCAGTGATACCCCGTGATGCAGATCCGGTGGGGTTTGGCCGCCCCATCAACCTCCACCTAACTTATTCGTTCCAGAACAAGCCGCCGTTTGTGCCAATAGGTGAGGAAACTAACTATTGTTTGTGTAGAAAATAGATCTTCACTGATTCTCGGCCACAATTATACTAACAAGGCCTTCGTAACCTCATCTTTTGATTCTGTTGGTGATCAACTAGGAGTTAGGACAGAGCAATAACGACGTGTTTGAATATTGGTTGTTGACTGTTCATAGAAGTTACAAACGGTATATTATTATGTAGGTTAACTTGCGTTAATAAGTGGGATTAGTTTTCGTCAACGTTAGCTTAGGTTATTAGCTCAAGGCGTTAGGGGATTGTGATCTGATTTAAGATTCGTTTTACCGGGCACAGCCACTGTGCATGAGTCGTAAAGTCTATTTAACACATCACTAAAAGCAGATTTTAAAGTGCTATGAATATTTTATATGATTTTGACAAGAGGTGGTACTGACTAAGTTTTAAAAGTTTTTTTTGTATACCTACTTTTCATATTGAGACCATGCAGGAAGGTACGAGTACAGTGACTCAAATAATTATTGGTTATGTTCGCCGTACATCCCATTAGACACCGTAGACCGTATAAAGAATAGCAAAATAAAAACGGTACTACAGTGACCGTAGAAAACGTTCATCTCTTGAAAAACATAACACTCGGTGCTGGCTTCATGTGAACCATCAAGGATGTGTTTTGGTACTTTGGTGGTGTTTTAGTTTTGTTTTTAATTTAATTCCCATATTTTTAAAATACACAATTTGTATATTTCAGATGGAACATCGTTCACGGATTCTTCAATGGATGAACTCTCGGAGGACTCGTCGATCCACTGCATGCAGAGCGAAGTTTGAGCTATTGGAGTTGTGCTAGCCACAAGGGCCGCAACTCAGCCGGATAATACTAATCGCATTTCCGATTCGGATTTAGATTGATTTGTGATTAAGGCGACAAATACTTTTGCCAAAATTGTTCAATAGTTAGATAAATAACAAAAGTACATTTTGTTTGTAGGGTATTTACCATAAATGTACAATCGGACGGCATAATGCGATAGTAGTGTAGACCCCTTCAGTAGTCTCTCACCGCGTCCGTATTTATTGGATCTCGTCGTGGGCCGAACACTGAAACGTCCCATTATTTGTCCTAAATTACTTTAACGGTTATTTTCAAAACATTGTAAAGCTTAAGTTGCCATTGAGTCATGTAAATTTTATAGTTTAATTAACATTTCGGTGTCTTTATTGATTGTATTAAAGTAACGGACACTGTCAATGTGTTCATGATGTACTTATTTTGTTGATAATTACCTGTATCACAGATACGCATGAAGGTGTTTTGCTGTTTTAAACTTGGCAAAAATACTTAATCAACTTAATTAATTTGTTTACCATTGTAAAAATAATTATACAACTATGTTCAGTGCAAGTGTCCACGTTTCGTAATTCGCATCTAACGTAAAACCCTCTTAAATTGTTTCGTAAAGTATATTTATATCGCAACCCTGCGATATCACTGAAAGATCAATATCCCACAGACCAAGGGATGTAAACAAGTGTATTCAGAAATATGATTTGTATAATGTGTATTTGTTTATGTACGTTTAGATCGCTACATTGTAAACTATATTAGGTAGATTTAAAAAGTAATATAATTCCTTAATTAAGTTTCAAATCCTTATAACTATTTAAATTTATTTATTTATTTCTAGCAACTGTGATATTTCGTATGGTTCTTTCTCGAGTGTACAATGCGGTCGCTGTGCGTCGCACGTCGCACGTCGCACGTCTGCCGACGTAGTGCCAAATTACAATAAATAAAATCATTGTTAAATAATGTTAGCCGTTTTAGTTTAACTTGCCGTCATTCTTCGCACATTCTTGTATGAATTAACTTGTATTATTTCATATACCTATTATATGTATGTATATATTCCAAATATACTTATTATGCAATTTAAAATAGAAGTATAACATCGATATTTTACAGTTTTTTTCTAATAGTACTAAATGTATTTTAGTAGTGATTATATAAATAGTTACTTGTTCGACGATAGTGCTTAGAAAACATTCAAAGTTATTTTATGAAAATCTCCATTAATATAAAATTCCAGTAATTTTTAAAAGTTAATTAAGGTCCACTATACCTACATAGGAACATTATTCCTGACCGAATCAATTGCAGGCCGCACCTCCAGACATCATCAGGATATTATTAAATATAGTGTTACGACACCGTCTCCTTGCACTCTTTAATATACATATAATTATGTGCATCGTGCTGTTTGGAATAAAAACTTTAAATGTTAAAAATAAGTAAGCACAGTAACAGGTTGGCAGATATATTAGTTCTGTACCTTTAATAGATTATAGAGAATATGAATGTTAAACGTTACAATCGCTACGTTGTTTGTGGATCTCTGCTAAATGCATGAATATTGTTATGTTCCTTAACATTGTACGTGTATTTCTATGTCATTGTCTATGTTGTTGATAAAATACACCGCAACGAATATAACGCACTATTTAAAGAGTTATCACTTTTCTCTTATATCTAATTGTAACTAAGTATTAGTTAAGTAAATGAATCCATCATTCCAATAATGTTATATTGTTCAGTATTGTAAATAAAGCCAGGCTTAGATGTAATCCCTTTATATCGATGTAAAACGTAGATCGCGCTACTGTCCGTCACCGTAGGTAAGACCACGTAAATACGTATTTCTTGTCATTTTTAATTAACCATTTTCTATAATTAGCAGATGCCCTAGGTTAACCCTGTACAAATTATATTATCAATACCTAATTATAATTATTATGTTGGTTAATACAACTTTAATTTTTAAATCCCATATTACCCTTTATCATAAGTTTTTAATGGAATGCAATATCTACAATTGAGGTAGGCTTGGGCTCGAGGATAGAAGGAGCCTCATTTATATTTATTTTGTTATTATGTCTTATTTTCCAATAATTATATTTGTTTATTTCCTATTCAATTGTAAACTGGTGTATTACCTCAGTCGAGCAGAATTTTTCACTATGATTAATTCAGGCATACTTATAAAATAATTACAAAGATTGTATTTAAATGGTATCTCCAAATTACACTAGTCTCTATACGATAATTAAATAACCGTAGTCTGAATATAATTATTTATATTTTGACTGCCACACAAATACCTGTTTTAGACGTAGGTTCGTTAAAACCAGGTATTAGGAGTAACTTCGACTTTTTCAATTCGATTGTTTGAAGAAACGTTTGATTTAGCATTATATTTGTCATAAACTGCGGACAAAGTGGATGAAAATATTATTTAATAAGACTATTTTTCCTATATAAAAATAAAAATAAATATTTTATAATAGAATAGATAGAGTTGTGGTTGAATGAAAACACATTTGATATATTATATCTTAACGTAATATATTTGAAAACTTATAATAAATTATTATTTGTACAAATACTATTAACACTTCAAAATAGATGTCGCATCTCCTAACGATTAGTTAATTACTTAATTAAAATTTAATAAAATCATATTAAGCAACAATATGTATAAATTGTGGGTTCGTAAAGTGTTGATAATGTAGCAATACCGAAATGTTGAGTAAAATATGATCACAGATTGTTTGACGAGTGAATATTATTTAAACTTGGAGTAAACATTAACATTATGTTATTTTCATTGCTCTAGCTTGTCCATAGCACAAAGAAGGCGGTGTAGTTCCTGATGCGTTTCCCGGAGTAAATCTTTCATCTGCTTTGGCGAGTCCAGGATGTCGATACTTTGGGTGTACGGGTTGTATCTCACGCTGAAGTCACGCGGGATAGTTTGAGCAAATTTACTATAAAAGAAATATTACTTTCAATTACAGGTCCTGCAGAAAATAAACACACAGCAGACGCACAAGAACTACGTATATCGCGAGTAGCATATTCATGCAATATTCATAGCTATCTATGACATCAAACAATTTATTACATGATCTTTAACCAACCGATACTGAGGAAGAACCACAACAGTAACAAACTTGACGAACGAACGACGAACGACCCACGGTAAGCGGTAGGTGCCGTCGACCATATCCACGCGTGACACCGACTTATGTACTAAAGTCCAATTTTAAAAGTATTATCTCTTATAGTTCTGCAATTGTATTGGTATCAAAAACCTTCTTACGAATACTAACATCATTTTTTCCTTAGCGTTTTCGAAACTGTTCGCGACGAAGTAAATCGGTTGGTACTCGGTGATGGGATACTTCTGCAGGCCGGTGACGGCGGGCTCGAAGTCCAGGAGCTGCGGCTTGTCCGACAGGCAATATTGCAGTTCACCAAACGACGACAACAGCCCTGCGCCGTACGCTTTGAGTTTGCCCTCTTGACGGCAAAGTCCAAACTCGACGGTGAACCAGAAACACTGTTCATGGAAAAAATATTATCAAAACCTATTTACGAATGAATGAATCGTCCAACAAGCGAGGTTGCAATAGTAAAATAATTTAATATATATTCTGCTAAACTTTTCTCTTACTTTGTTGAAATCTACTTCGTCTCCTAGTTTTATTCAAAAAGAGGATTTTAGCTGGTCAAAGAGCGGGTTAATTTTCTTTTTGGTTTAAAATGAGTCGATGACTCTTCTGGTATTACCGAAGTTCACGAATAGCGACGATCACTTAATACATGATACGATTGTTGACATAGCAACCCATAATTGTCCCATTGCTGGGCCCGGGTCTCCTCTCACACTAAGAGGGTTTAAGGCCATAAACCACCAAGCTGGCCAAGAATACACACACCTTCGAGAACACTATGGAGAACTCTCAGGTATGTAAGTTTCCTCGCGATGTTTTCCATTACAAAAAAGCAAGTGATAATTAATTTATTTACGTTTGTTGATGGGCTGTTAATGTGGAAAATGGTTGTAACAAGTGGAAATATATTGCATTTTCTTTTTCCACGTCAGTTTGTTATTTTTAAACCAATGAACAAAGTGGCTAACCGTGGCTAGTTTCTCGATACAATCGTCGGGCGCACCGAGCGAAGCCAGCCCTATCTCCTGTGAGAACTGCGCGAAGGCAGGGTCTGCGAAGAGTGGCGCGTGGCCTAGCAGCTCATGGCACACGTCCGGTTCTGGCGTATATAGAGGCTTGGAGTGGTGACGGATGTACTGCGTGCTGTGGAATACGCGGAACGCCAGCCCGGCAAGGAAATCCCGTGAGGACAGTAACCCGGCCACTGGACGCAGCGTGAATCCGGTGCAGTCTGAAATAACAGGTTTTCCAACAATCTTAAAGGTATATATATCGTCTTGGATGAAAATAATGTTCAGTCTATATCAACTCAGAAATGTAGGTCAAAAATTGTTTCTCCAAACCAAAAACTTAATACCTAACTGTAAAGGGAGAAGAAGTTAGATATTTTGTCATTGTACAATACAATATTGAACATAATAATTTAAAATATTGTATATAGAATGTAATAATTCATAATGCTGGCAACATTGTTGTCTATGTCTTCTTCTTCCTCTTGGTTCGTGGCGATGTGCACGGACAGTTGCATATTCAGTTCTTTTCATTTTGTTTTGTGATCAATACACAAGTTAAAAACAAATAAATTATTTAATTTAACAGTCTTTATTGTTATCATGTGAGAGTATATACGTCTGGTTTATAATTGCTTAAAGACAAAAGAAAACTTTATACTCGTATGTACTCGTGGCACAGATTTGATGACACATCTCATAATTAGTTTACATAAGAATGTTCATTTTAAGTGATTATTAACATCTCACCTTTAAGAAAGTTGGAAACATCTTCCAACTGCGGAATATTGTCTGCCCTGTAGCCACAGTTTTGTATCAGCAAGGGAAACACGTGGTTGTGTTCTTTGCAGGCGTGCGTCGGGTACAGCTCTGTGAGTTTGTTGAACACTGCCGTCCAGGTGGCTATCTCTTCCTTAGTGTAGTCTACGTGAGGTAGCGGCTGGCCGTGTTTATAGTTATAAGCGATGTCGGCGAAGTATCTCCTTCTCGCGCGGTACACGGGATCGGTGAATCCTGGGTGATCGGAGTCCAGTTCCGCCCCGTATGAGAGAATCTGATTGGCGAAACGATCCAAGTCGCGAATACGCCGCGGAAACCATGGCACAGCATCTGCTAAATCTATATATATATAAAACAAAGTCGTGTTAGTCACTTAACATTTATAACTGTAGAAGGGCTGGACCAATTTTTATGATTTATGGAATTGTTTTCATTTCGATGTCTAAGATACGAAAATAAATTTTTATATTCAGTTTTTTTTAGGATAATAAATATATGTAATTTGTGTATAGGAGCGATAGAACGCTGTGTTGCAGCGCCATCTATGGAGGTTTGTCGGAACTACTGTAGGTAACTTCAAATGAATGTTCAATCCGTGTGCGGTGGCCTGATATGGTGGTGTAGCTTTGTTGTGACTGATCGCAAGTATTGTAGATTCAGTATTAGGATATAGACCAAACGGTCACATTATAAAATATAGCCCGACGGCTTGTGTCGTATGACGATTAAGTAAAACAACCTTATATACGGTTGGTAGTTGGATGGGTTATCGATATTAGTACAACTAAGTCAGTTAAAGATTCTACAACATAAATACTGGAGCCCTTCATCACGCCGACCTTCGATTGGGTAAACATGGGTATTCTTGGGTTATATTGTAGTATAATGTTAAATGTACTGACATTTATTATCTTTGTAGTTTCTTGAAATAATGTTCAGGTAGCCGACGTTGTTCTTCAATTCCTCCAGAGCAGCTCCAAAGTCTCCATAGCCGAGTTCGCACTCCACCATGAACTCGTATCCTGGCCTTCTAACGGAAGACCTGGACTCGATGTGATTTAGGTTGACCCCATGGGAAGAGAAGACGTTTAAAAACTTGGCGAGAGAGCCGGCTTCGTCGGGAGTTTCAGGGGAGAACAGCACCCACGTCGACTTGTTGGTCCCTTCTCGGATGTAATTGCCGCCTTGCATCAGTTTCGGCTGAAATGTGACATTTTTATGTACTTCCTAAGAAAATACTAATAAGGTAGATATTTTGAGAAACGACACCAGCTTCTGTATGAATTAGTAATTTGTTTTGTCAGTGGAACGTCGTTTCTGAATGTATGATACGACCACACGGGCCACCTAATGGTAAGCAGTCACACACAAGGTATTAGCGGTGCATTGCCGGTCAAAAACGAAGCGGAGGATCCGCTTGTTTCTGGCCCCCAACACTGCCACCAAAACACGATATTTCAAGGTTGATTCTGGAAGTATGGTGGTAAGACAGGTAAGCCAGGCAAGTAAAAACATCCCAACACAATGAGCTTTGTTTCAACAATTATTTTTTAAATTGTATTTAAAGATTACTTTGGGAAAGTAAACATTATGCGGCTTTCGATTAATGTAGGACGTGAAACCAGACAGATTATTATATACAAATGTATGCTTACGATAATCGTTAAGAACAACTGGAATTAAGTATGGTATAAAATGAAACTAATGTTGAGCCCGGTGATAAGAGGGTTCGTGGATGATATTGAGGATCAAGTTACGCCTACGATTGGCGATAACCCGAGTGTCATCGGCCGCGATGACGCGCTACAGACTAGTTAGTGATAGCTTTATCACATCCAGATGACTTGCCGGTTCTAGCTTCACTTTGCTAATTCAAACTTGTCATCGTTTGCCTCATTTCAAGATTAAACTTACAAAAATATTTACTTGACATTATGTTATCGTATATTATAACGTGGTGTAATAACTTGTTTTATGCCGCAGGTACATTGAAATTGCGTAAATTCATCCAGTTTCAATACTCTAACACCATTATGGTTTTTGTGTAGTGGGTGGATGGCGAATTTAGATAATCCGTAAGCGAAAATAGTACATTATTACATGATTATCATTACGTTTATGTAATAATTATCTTCTATCTTCTATACTAATAATAAATCTGTAGAGAGGTCAATTCTGTACATGAAATATATTTCCAAAATAACT
>DWPQ01001771.1:0-11638 GCA_018251795.1 Perichares adela | reverse complement strand
ATTATTTTATAGCACAGTGTGATAAACACCCGCGCACGGTTGCGACCGTGCGTAAAATGCGGGTTTTTTTCACACTGTGCTATAAAAAGTATTTAGATAAACATTGACAAAATTAATTATCACTTGCTTTTCGATGAAGGAACACATCGTGTGGAAACCTGTACACGGAAGAGTTATCTATAAAGTGCTCGAAGGTGTGTGAAGTCTGCCAACTCGCAATTGGCCAGCGTAGTGAACTATATCCTTAAACCGTTTCAGTGTAAGAGGATACCCGAGCCAAGCAGTGGGATAATTACAACAAGTTCTTACTTTTTGTTACTTTTTTTGTTTGTTTAATAGCATTGCCATTTACTAATTTGTCGATTGTCTGAGTAACACACATGCGTACATCTACACCTGTAAGCGAGTATACTTACTTGACTGGTGATTTGCATCACGGCTGTGTTTGTTTGTTGTGTTTGTGCTGTATTGTTTTCTGTGGGTCTGTTTTCCGATGATGCCCTGTGAAAACGTAAAGATGCGAGTAGAAAATAACTTTCAAACACTGTTGCTGAACCCCTATAAATGTCATTCATGTAAGATCCCTGTGGTAATAATTTACTCTGAAGTATGCTTTGCGATTTTTTTATATGTATGATATTCTCACCTAAACACAATTGTTTCAGCCAAATTGCAGTGGCTGAGGAGACCATTTTAACAGGTAAGGCTGCAGTATGGACAACAATTTTTATGCGGTTATTAACGTAAGATTTTCGTAAATCACCAAAATTGTGCATTCAAGTATACACTCGGCTTAACGTTAGGCTAAGTGACAATTATGTTTATAAATACGAAAACGAATGTTGTCCAAACTGCCAACCAAGGCGAAGTGTAATATAGTGTAAGCGCGGTTTATATATTCAGCCTCAGAATCAATCCCTTACCTGATGTCGTGTTTCCGCTCGGGTCGTTCGGGTGCCTCCTTCTCACACTTGGTACAATCGTCGCAGCTCTCTGTCTCGCCCTCGGCCGGCGGCTCGGCGCTCGCTGCGTCGCCGGCGTCCGTGTGCGTCCGTCTGTGAGATACTAGGTGACCTATGAAAGTAACAATACTTATGATTATTTATTTATCGCAACTTAATAATACCTTTTTTTTATACATGCTTAAAATTAATTTCTGGTAAACAACTTAATTTTTGCCGTTTATTCCGGGTCCCGTACCGAAGTAGTCAGGTCTACTGACACTTGGAGCTATGAAAAAATCAATCTTTTAAGCCAACGCAATCAAAACAAAAACAGCAATTTAAGTTGCGTAGTTTTAAACTCGCAACTTATCGCAAAGGAATAAAAAAAACTAAAGCTTACATTCAGTCGACCAAAAATTTTGAAATTTGGCATGACTCTGAAAATCTAAAATTTTTAGTTACATCACATATTCTTTACGCAATTCTCGGTGCGCGAGTTCAACTGGCACTTGGCCGGTTTTTTAATGTTAAAAACACATGAATACAGTAAGTAAATATTAAATCCACCTTGACTGTTGATATAACTGTGGTTATATAACCCACACGCGAGTGTATGATTGTCTTTGCAATACATTAAGTACCGCAATACATGAAATACCATCCATTAAGCATTTCCATTGTATTAAGATACAGCGACAGTTTGGAGAAACACGACCCAGAAGATTTTATTTATCTCAAAAAAGACTGAGACCCAAGCATCTACAAAAACTCCACCATATCACCGAAGCCATCGGATTGACATTCCCTGGTCTATAAAATGTAATACTATGTGCAAACTCACCTTTACACATGAAGTCTTTAGAACAGACATCACATCGGAAAGGTCTAGTACTACTTGATTTATTGTGAGACCTCTCGTGGAAGAGCAGATTGCCCTTCAACGGGAACGACTTGCCGCATTGTCCGCAACTGAACGGCCTCTCGCCGCAACTGTGTGATCTGTAATCGATATAGACAGGTATAATAAAATATGATTACACTGTATGAACAATTTATAGAAAAGCTTATGTGGTCTACAAACTTTATTTTCTTCTCCTAATGATATGGTACCTTTTCGAGCACCAGCAAAATATTTCCACACACTTGGGCTAGCATGGTAGTATATGACTCTAAGCCCTATCATTGTGAAGACAGTGAAACAATTTTTGGGTGCTACTCAGTTGATAAAGATCCCAATAATTTGTTTCTCATATATCTTCCATGTAGACAGTGATGTTACATTTTTATTCTTCTTAGTTGTTTCCTCATGACTGAGGGTTGTGGCCAATCATGTCAGTCTCGGCTACCACTTTTCTTCAGGCTTTCCTGTCTTTTGAAAGTTTTAAGGAGCTGTAAGTTTTATTTTTATTCTATGTATTGTTATATCTGTGGCAAAGAACCTCATTACATAAAAGATTATTGTTGTTCCTGAAGTTTGATTATAGATGTCCATGAACTGCAGACCCACAAAGCACCATAATGTCAGTACAATAGTATGGCAGAGCTCTTTCATTTTAAAAGTGCACGCCTCTCCATCAAATGAAGTTATTTCAATGTATAAAAGACAATAATTACTGTACTATTTGACATGTGTGCATGCAGGAATTTTAAAGTAAACTCAATTCATTATCACTTAAAAGCCAACTAGTTGCTAGACTGGTCTAATTTGGTTTAAGTGAGGGTAAAGATATTGGAGGGGTGTACACTTTTAGAATGAAAGATCTCCACTACACTCTAAATCCGCAAAATAATAAATAATCCACTTACCTCATATGGGTACTGAGGTGTTCTTTCCTGGTAAACGGTTTCAGACACACCTTACAGGCGTGCGGCGTGTCGCCTGTGTGTTGTTTCATGTGATTCGTTAGATGCTCCTTGCGGGTGAATGTTTTGTGACAGAACTCACACCGATGAGGGGATTCGCCTGTGTGTATCCTGTATAGCGAAAATATCACAATAATTAATCATAATTATTTATTATAACATTCTTTATAGATGGAAATTTTGCAACTTATCATTGTGATAAACATTTTGTTTCAAACTAAATTGGACATTATACCATAATGCTATAGGGATTGTGTTGTTACACTAGACTAAAATTTTGCTAACATAACTCTCTTTCTTTCTATGTTCACTAAATTATCCCTCTTTAACTTCCGTTGCACATCGCCCGATCACAAGTTTCGTTACCGCTAAACCGCACCGGAGTACCCAAGTCAAATGTGCAAATGCTTTACTTCAAAAATACTTCAATCCATATGTTTCAACTGAGGCTGAATTTAGAATACTGTCTTAAGACTTATCGTACAACAACTGGAATATAGAAGCGTTAATTGCCTAATGAATTCTTACCTGACATGGTTGGTGAGATGCTCCTTACGCGAGAATGTCTTGGTGCAGAAGGGACACTTGTGCGGCGTCTCGCCCGTGTGTAGGTGGACGTGGTTCGTCAGGTGTTCCTTCCGCGAGAACGACTTTGTACAGAATGTACACTTGAACGGAGTTTCGCCTGTGTGTTGCCTGAATCGGAAATGGTTGTGGTTACAAACTTAAATGTATTGCGATTATTTACTTGGACATCTTTGTGCGGAGTTCAATAGAATTCCACTATTATTAATTAGGGGTATCATATATTCTCTGTGGCTATTCTATTAGTCATAAGCAAAATATATATATGGCCTTCGACCGATGCCATGACATGCCAGATGGTGCGAATTGGTACCGGTAATTCGCAGAGTTAGCAGACTGGTTAAGTGTATACATTCAAAGATGCAGTTATTCTGCAATTAGCAGCCAGTTGCAAAAATATTATAATAGTGATGTGTGCCAACTGCAACTACGGCATATACGTAGGCATGTGGAGTTTGTTGTATTCTACAACAGTACATACCTCAGAAAACTGACGAAAAGCTTCTTGTGAAGCTATTAGAGCAAAAGGTAGCCGTAGCCTGCAACGTATCGCCCGTGCGTTGCTGTGCTGCACTTGGTTGTATTCGTACCTGACGTGAGAACGCTAGCGAGCATACGTGCACATGCGCGGCGAGTGACCTGTTTGTTTTCTGCAACGTACGTACCTCACGTGGCTGACGAGGAGCTTCTTGCAATGAAGCAGTTGGTGCA
This sequence comes from Perichares adela, assembly GCA_018251795.1. Classification (NCBI taxonomy): domain Eukaryota; kingdom Metazoa; phylum Arthropoda; class Insecta; order Lepidoptera; family Hesperiidae; genus Perichares; species Perichares adela. Next base: position 7,535 of record DWPQ01001771.1, on the reverse strand, counting down.
AAAATAGCACGCATACGCCTTGTCTGCTGTGTTGTTTGCCACAATAACAGTACATGCCTACGGTTGTAGAGGTATACCTTGAGCATGAAACTCTTGGTGCAAAAGGTGCACGTCTGCAGCGTATCGCTCGCGTGCTGCTATACGTGCGTGCACGTTGATGTACCTTCGTGAACAGGCAGTAAATGCACTTGTGTGGCGAGTCACCAGTATTTTGTCTGCAACAACAGTACATACCTCACGAGGCTGAAGACCTTGCGTTGAAGCTCTTTGTGCACAGAATTCACACGTGCGACCTGTCACCCGTGTGATTTTTATAACATAGTACATACCTCTCATGGTTGACGAGGTGCTCCTTGCGCGTGAAGCTCTTGGTGCAAAAGGTGCACTTGTGCGGCGTGTCACCTGTGTGCTGTCTGCAACAACAACATTACGTACCTCACGTGGTTGACGAGGTGCTCCTTGCGCGTGAAGCTCTTAGTGCAGAAGGTGCACGCGTGCGGCGTGTCGCCCGTGTGTTGCCGCACGTGGTTGTTCAGATGCACCTTCCGCGAGAACGCGCGCGGGCAGTACGTGCACTTGTGCGGCGTTTCGCCCGTGTGCTGTCTGCGCAACAACAACAGTACATTCCGATTTGAACCGTACTCATATTAATGTTAACTCTAATTTCGCATGTTGCAGTTCGGGACGGGGGAATGTTGCTTTGCTCAGTATCCAAATCGGAATGCACAATGCTGTGCTACAGATAGTATGGTGAAACGTCACACAAATGCCGTTTTAATATACTGATAGGGTCGGCCCTATTCGATAATGCATCTTTTGCCAAAAAATTGTACGATCTTACCTTAACAGCGTAGTATGCAAAATACATGCTATTCACATGCGAACGAATGCGTATTCAGACACGCCACAGAACTTGTGTGAACAATCTCTGATTTTTTAAAACTTATTTACTATCCTGGTCGGTTGTAGCACAGCATTGTAGAGTTATTGCAACATTGAATTATTTTAATTTACTCCTACGTCTACATATAGATATATTAATAGAAACATTTTATCACAAACTAACCTTAGATACATAATGTTAATTATAATGCATGCAATACAAATAATATATATTGTCAAGATTTGAATTGAAAACACAAGTTTGCAATATATTAATATTACCGTTACTGGCTACTTTTGGAATATTCTCAGTATCAAATGAATTTTACAAGCAAGTTATGATGCAAATCTATGCTGCATATTTAGGTACTGACATGATGTTTTTGTGAAAATAGAGGTTTTAAGATTATATTCTGACTTCTTTCATGAATATCGATCACTAGTATAGATAACATAAATAACCCATAATTATCCCACTGCTGGGCTCGGGTCTCCTCTCACACTAAGAGGGCTTAAGACCATAATCCACCACGCGGGCAAAGTGCGGGTTGGCAGACTTCACACACATTCGAGTACTTTATGAAGAACTCTCCGGCGTGCAAGTTTCCTCACGATGTTTTACCTTCCCCGAAAAGCAAGTGACAATTAATTTCTAATATGAACATAACTTATAAATTAATATATGTACTGCAATAATAATATACCGCAAACCAAAGCAGTGTAATGTAAATTATATCGCGGCTTATATTTTTCAATGTGTTGTACTTAAAGGTGGCGGGTGTTACCTGATATGGTTGGTGAGATGTTCCTTCCTAGTGAAGGACTTTGCGCAGTATGTACAGCGGTGCGGCGACTCGCCCGTGTGCTGCCGCACGTGGTTCGTCAGGTGCTCCTTGCGGGTGAACGACTTCGTGCAGAACGAACATTTGTGCGGCGACTCGCCCGTGTGCTGGCGGACGTGGTTCACTGGAAACGATCGTGGACCAAGTGGCGGATGAAAATTGTTTCTCGGTTCATTATTAGCTTTATAGTTTTATTTATTTCGAAACTCCTTAGACTAGGGGTGACAAGGAGGACCCTAATGCATAATGGCATTCTTTTTCAATCCACATTCACATGAGGACTAATTAAGCGAAGACTCATTAGCGACTTAATTCAGTGCATATACGATTGCCGCCTTTGTCGCGTGAACTCTAGTTAGCAAATTATTTTTGTTTTGTCAATCAAGTATTATTTATATAGCTTGAATATCATTTATTACACGTTTCCACTGGAAGGCCAAAAAAATATTGAAAAGCTAGAAGAATAACACATCTGGCAACAAGAGATAAACAATCATACGGGACAGTTGATGATTAATAATCTTTATGATTAAAAACCGCTTCTGTCCATGTGAAGCTGTGAATGCTGCTAGGGCCAACAGCAAAATGTTCATCAGAAACAAACATGACCACGTTATAAAGTAAACAAAAAATCCGGTTACATGATAATATTGAACTACCAGCTACTATCACTTGAATTACACCTCTAAAATAACAGTTCAAATCTCACCCAAGTGGTCTTTCCTAGTGAACGCCTTCGGACAGTAGCCGCACTGGAAGGGCGTCTCGCCGGTGTGCTGCCGCACGTGGTTGACGAGGTGCTCGCGGCGTGTGAACGACTTGGAACAGAAGTTGCACCGGTGCGGCGACTCGCCCGTGTGCTGCCTCACGTGGTTCAGTAGGTGCTCCTTGCGGGTGAACGTCTTTGAACAGAAGTCGCACCGGTGCGGCGTTTCACCTGCAACCGATGTCACAAACGTTAAATGAGCTATTTCAGGAACGAGTAGCTTTTAGCAATCATCGTTTTGGTATAATTAGCGTTGAGTTGATATTATACTTCCCGTCGACATTTGTTTACTCAAGCATTTAGTGTTCGTTCTCTGGTACTGCTGTTTAACTGTTACAGATATTTAAAACAATCTTTCAAGGCCAGTTATGTATGTCTATGGGTTGTTTTGCTCACTTAACATCACATGTAGTGCTTCAACTACTTGAATATATACAAAAAAATTTCAACACAAAAGAAAGTGGCCAAAACTCTACAATAACATTTAACGTCACAGACTATATAAACATTTCATTTTTAATTTATGTATCATATCATATAGCCGTAACCATAGATATCACAAACATACAGATAGTAACAGTTCCTCGCATGTACAGACAAAACAATGAAAAAAAATAATAATATGAGAACTAAAATAAATGCATGACATAAAATTAAAAAGGACATAACAACTCAAATGTAGCGATAGGTATCGAAAATCCAAGCCCAATCCGAGCACCGAATGTACTCCAATGGGTTGCAAGAGTATTAAAATATAGGTGGACTAAATTTGTACATAATTATCACACAAGTTATATCATGCTATTAATATGTTTTGGTAACAAACACACCACTTATTTCTGTGTATAAGTGCCTTCAACAAATAAACACTGCGACGTTTATTTATCAACTAGTTATTTTTGGTTTACTAATGGTCTTAATGCTTATTGGCATTCAACCAGACCACCGAGCAGAGTCCAAATTGTGTACAAAATGAAAGCAATACTAACCCGTGTGCCACAATATGTGATTGGTGAAGTGTTCCTTTCTCGTGAACGACTTGCCGCACAGTTCGCAGCGGAACGGGGTATCGTTTGTATGTGACCTCATATGGTTCACTAAATGCTCCCTCCTAGTATACTTCTTGCCGCATATTTGACAATGGTGCGGCGTTTCACCTATTTGTGTGGGCAGAAAATAAAATGTTAACATTCAATGATGCAACTATGTTTATGACAACGTTTGGCAGATCAATAATGGTCATTAAGTCTCCCAACACTTTTTGTGTTATCAATTTATACAAATTACGCAAACAGTTACGCATTGTGACTTTGTGAGTCATAACAATTGGATGTTTAGGACATTAAGGTTTTTGTGAACGTTACGCTAATAGTTGAATCATTCAATTTTTTACTTTCTGCACCACTTGGATGAATTGTTTGTTTCGGTGCAGGCTTGGATATTCCATATAAACTCAACACTGATAAAACTTAAAATAAATCTAAAGTACAGGGAAACCTCACTACCAAATTAAAATTAATTATTATAAAAAAATGAATGACAAAAGTATGAAAGAGTGTAAAAAATCAATAAACAGCATTAGTATTTACTAAAACATAGAGCGTTTGTGCAAGATCAAACATATTGTTTCAAAAGCATATAGTTCTACTTAGTGGACTGACAGTTAAGATTCAACATAGTATAATACGACGGCATATAGAATGCTATTCTCATCAACGCTCCTTACAACAATGATCGATCATTTTATCATCGATATGATCATTTTATATTAGTCGTATTATACTTTACTTGATTTTGAAACAACACTGAAACAAATATCGTGACAACAAAAACATACCACAAGCAGAAAGCAGTGAAAAGAAAGCTTAAGGATTTTGTACTCAAATCATAGTGAACATTTTAATATGAACCTGATGTTCACAGTAGCGTGTGGAGTATTGTGACTATCACTATCATACAAAAAGCTGTTGCCCAATGCGCACGCTAGACAAAAATTTAATATAATACTTTCCATAGATATACTTTAAATTGACAATGTTAATTATCGTAAGTGGTTAATCCGTGGTAATTAATGTAACAATAAATAAATAAATAAATAAAATTGCATACTGTGGGTTAAAAATAAATGTAAACTTGGATTTGCTTTTTAATTTGAAAGATTGACAATTTTTTTTGTGATAAATAATACAGTTACAAATTAATATAAACAAAGTTATTATACCTAATATATTATTTTCTTTTACGCAATAAATATCCTAAGAAGCGAAACATGCGCGTGTTATATAATGCCGTTTTTTAGATATATTACGGTGTCAACACAAGCACTAACATTGTAAGCAAGGCCACTAAAAACCATTTACTAAATAAAGTCAGAAGCAAAGTCATATGCAACAAACTAAAGGATGAAGGAATGTTGGTGTGCAGCTAATAATATATTTATCTCATAATTAAGCACACTGGATTTATGTAGGTATGTGCAAGCAGCGCCTACGTGAGACTTTAAAACCAAAGTCTGTGTTTATTTTACTCTATTCAATACCTATTTCGACCTTTATGTATAGACCCGGTGCTGTTAGAAACCACGAGATAAACGCCAAAATGGCGCTATTCGAGGAGGTACAAAAGCTATGGTATTTTATCCAGTGTATTTATATTATAGAGATTTGAGCTCATAGATAATGTGACATTTTGTTAGAAATTACGAAATTCGAAAAGTTCATAATTGCCCACGTAAATGTTGTGGCACCATGATCGAAAATCAAATCACAACATTACGTATCGGTGATCATTCCGTGTATGTAATTATTAGTGTGTCTATTTCCCATAACACACATATAGGCTAAATTGACATGTGCACACATACAAAATATACATTTTGAACTTTCGGATTTCGTAATCGCTAATCAAATGTTACACTAACTTGTATACAGGGTGTTATGCTCTCGCTCCCGATAACGAAGCCAGGTGATAGATACTACTGATACTTAGAACAGAAAATCGATTTAGTTGAAAAAAATATTAGCTTAACACCCTTTATATAACGTAGTAGGTGTAGTAGTAGTAGTAGTAGTAGGTGTAAGATGCGCTACATACCGGTGTGCCACATGACGTGGTTCATGAAGTGCTCCTTGCGCGTGAAGCTCTTCTTGCAGATGTCGCAGCGGTGCGGCGTCTCGCCCGTGTGTTTCCGCACGTGGTTGACCATGTGCTCCTTGCGGGTGAACGTCTTCGCGCAGTACTGGCATCTGAATTGTTTCGTACAATACCACAATTTTATAAACGTAGCTAGGCAGAATCTACCTAGGTTCTAACTGACACAAACGGAATTTTGCAAAACAAAAGATTTGAAGTGAATACGTTGGTATTGAAAAAATAGGGTTCGGTGATAAGAAGGATAAAATTATAAAGGCTTTATGTATTTTTAATGCCACATGATAAAAAAAAATGTTTGGTTCGGACCACCCTTACCAGGGGGTCCCTTATTAGGGGTATGAAAAATAGATTACGACCTATTCTAAGGCCTGCCGAATACACGTATAAAATTTCGTAAAATTCGAAAAAAGAAGTTTAGGAGTATGGCAATGAACACTGACACGAGAATTTCATATACATACATAGATGTAACAAATAAATTATACCTGAATATAGTCGCCGGTCTGTCTTAGGTTTTTTTTTCTATCTAAGCAATTAGTCGCCCAAAGTTGATCTCGACCATAATTCATTCCATTACTTCACATCATGGGGATTGTTTTGGCAAATAATATATTTAAAATTAGAACATTTGAGGCCACACAAGTCACTCATTCCATCAATTTGACATTTTAAAATCCTTTTGCGGTGTATCTACACTGTGCCTGTGAGATATCAATGTAAAAATATCTATTCATCGCATAAATCTGGGCTGACAATCAGTCATATTTCCCTATGGGCTCACAATGTGCTTAAAATGGATACAAATATCGTCATATTCAGATAATGTAAATGTACAGTTAAAACCCGTTTTTAGATAGAACACGTTTTCACTAGTTAGAACTAGTTTTTGCTGCCTTTGTTAAAACTAGAATTAACTAGCCAAAACTAGAAATAACTAGTCAAAACAAGAATTTACCACTGATATACATATTTGATTTTCAGATAAAACTAGTTGTCACTATGAGTTTTACTTAAAATTAGTTCTAATCAGGGAAAATGCGTTCTATCTAAAAACTGGGTTTACCTGTAACATAAACAACACCTTCAACACCAAAACAACAGTAGCTAGTACCTGTAAGGCGTTTCTCCAGTGTGACTCCGCACGTGGTTGTCGAGATGCTCCTTCCTGGAGAATGTTTTATGACAAGTGGAGCATCCGTACGGCTTGTCTTGTGTCAACCTCTTCGTTTGTCTCTCGGCTGGGTCGCCCGCTGTGGGATGCAACACAACACGTGTCAAAACCTACAGGTTACAGGTTAGAGCTGCACATTATCAAACACAATTCAATTCAATGAAGTTTCCTTCCAATTCTACGCACCCTGTCTGCCCTTTGCGCGTTATTGGAAGCCTTTCCCGACTTTGAGTTGTTTGCGGATGGATGGAAGTAAGTTTTGAATGTGTGAAAAATTTTGTGAGACTTTGTAACTATATTTTATTTCCTAAATTTTTATATTTTATTATTATTTTCTTTCAATCAATTATTGTATTCTCTTGTTTGTGAATTCGGTTAATTTTATCTTTATTTTAGTTAGTTTTAATTAGTTTGTATAGTATAATTAATTTTCATAAACTTTTATGTATTAATTAGTGTAAGTGGTGTATATAACCGTTATAAATAATAAATAAATTATTCACACACGCGTAATAACACTCTCTTAGTTGGCGCCGTCGAATCTCATGTTCTTCTGCTGATGGTAAACTCTGATAATTATTATAGGCATGGTGCTAGGTTTTTAAACGGTTTTATTTAACTTGCCCTGTTTATTTATTTATTTATTTTTTATTTATTTGGGTCAAATCTAGTGATTTAAATTTAACCCTCTTCCTGTGGTCCGATTGATCTGAAATTTTGT
>DWPQ01001770.1:0-11639 GCA_018251795.1 Perichares adela | reverse complement strand
CATAAATATCTGCCCCGGCCGGGAATCGAACCCGGGACCCCTGGCTTCGCAGGCAGGGTCACTACCAACTAGGCTACACTTATAAATAAAATGACTAACGAACAGATAAAGAAATAAAATACTTTGAAAGTGGAAATGGTAGGTAGTGTGTTCTTAATAATATATAGTCTGTGATAAATAAACAGAAAAATAAATAAATAAACTAACAAATGAAATGTCTATCAAACAGACAAAGAAACAAAATATGTACTTTATAATGTACTTTATAATTAAAAATGGTGTTAGATGTGTTCATGAAATAGTCTGTGACGAACAAACATAAACATTGTAACATAAAAAGTTTGTTCTGAAACGGCTGGACCGATGTTGATGGGAATTTCACCGGCAGATAGCTATTTTAATAAGGAGTAACTTTGGTTACTTTTTTTTACTATTATAAAAAACCAAACGGACGTAGTCGCGGGCACAGCTAGTTAACATAAAATATTTAAATTATTGGTCATTACATATAACGTATCTATCTATCTATACTTATTATAAAACAAAGTACCCTCATGTATGTGCCCCTTTTTCTCAAGATCTACTGAACGGATTTTTATACAGTTTTCACTAAAAGATAGTGCAATACTTTGTAAAGGTTATAGGCAATAGTGCATTAAGATTGTATGTCAATTGACCGAAATATAACGATTAATCTTAAAAAATTTCGCCTGCTGGCAGCTTTCCACGCGGTCGAAGCCGCGGGCACAGCTAGTATTATATAATTGATAACATTAATAAATAAATACGTTAAGGACAAGTTAATCATAGAACGCATAGCTTGTTAATTATTTGAGCGTCAACTCTAGGACAGCCTAGATTTAGCACAGATTAAACTTGAAAAATAAACGAAAAACCTAATAGACCCTTACGTCACTATTCACACATACAAATAATATGTACATAGTAAATTCAACCCTATTACGCGCTCGTAAGACCCAAAACGCTTCGCCATAAAGATAGATTATCAATAATAAATTGAACCTTAATGTAAACGTATTAAAATTCTAATTCTGAAAACAATCCTCACAGATTCGGCTTACGCTCGACTTGGTTACGTCGTTCCGAATTCCAAAACGTCGGAAGTAATATTGGTTTACGTGAAAATGATTCTTATTTACATACGTAAAGGTTTAGTTTTGATCGCTGGCACACGCTTGTAGGTGTGCGTGACCATAAAATTAGTTGTTCCTGTGTGTGTATATTAAAGGTTGCTCGGTAAGCTGACGCGAAAACGGTTGTAACTCTAAAGCGAGCTATTTAATTGATTAGGATTTTTTAAGAGTAACCGAAAAATTGATAACTAAGTAACTAAAAATAAACTAACTATTCTAACTCTTCTTTAATCCTATGAAGGGGCAGAGAGAACAAAAGGTTTGCAAGTAGCAAGCTAATGCAAGAAGATTAACGATTGTGAAAAATAATACGTCTTTTCATACCATATCTGCATTCTAGGATTCCCCGTATCGCTAGTAGCACACTCATAGGATATTCAAAGTACGCAATCAGAATAAATATGTGTAATCAATATTCATTTCATAGGGTGATTATCAACTTGTCTAAGAATTATAATAAAACTCTTTTCAGTTAATTTTGTATCAAATTAGTTACTTGGTTGTACTAAATCTATAAATTTATATATATAAAACTCTCGTGTCACAGTGTTAGTTGTCATATTCCTCCGAAACGGCTTGACCGTTATGCAATTTTTTGTGCATATTCGGTAGGTCTGAGAATAGGATGTAAACTATTATTTATTTCCCTAAATGATACGTCGTTCACCGCAAATTTTTTTATTACATTTTTGGACAACATTTTTAATACATTATTTTTTTAAGGCATGGCATTAAAAATACATACAATCCTTAATTTTCACCCTTCTATCATTAACTTATATTTTTTAATACAATAATTTAGCAAAACGACGCTTGCGAGGTCAGCTAGTAACGTAAGAAAATTAACGCTTATGATATTAAACTGTATAAAATATTGAGTATATAGTGTTTTAAATGTTTTCGTGATACGGGCTACCTACCACTCTTAGTTGTAGAAAGTTAATTTTTGTTTAAGTACTTTACATGATTGCATACTGCAAATTGGAGAGAAGCGAAACTTGTTTACTATTTATGAAACTTTAAATAGTTTAAGCGTTTAATGCATAAAACAGGTTACAACTTAGAAGTTGGGAGAAAATGTAATGCGTATTGTGATCAACAGTATTATTATAATGTATTCGATCACTGCGTTCATGATACCAATGTGTTGGAAAAATAACCTGACATGAGCACAATCTGAACATAAGTATATTTAAATGCGTTAAATCTATGTATATTGTATATTGACACTTAGAAACGTAATATTGAGGTTACAGTTATTTAAACTTTAACAGGTATACGTATCCATATTTAAGTTAAATGTTACTTAATTTATTATTAATTAGTGTCATAATTATATCTAGACAAGAATATTATAAACAAACCTAATTAATAACATTAGAAAGTATCAAAATCTAGAAAGTGTAACTTAATTTCGAAAGTGATTATACAAAAGTAAACTATTACTTTAACATTACATATTATTTAACAAGGCATAATTGTCCCACTGCTGGGCTCGGGTCTCCTCTCACTCTGCGAGAGTTTAAGACCATAGTCCATCATGCTGGCCAAGTGCAGGTTGGTAGACTTCACACACCTTTGAGAACTTTTTATGGAGAACTCTCCAGAGTGCAGGTTTCTTCACGATGTTTTCCTTCACCGAAAAGCAAGTAACAAATAATTTCTAATACGCACATAACTGCACGTAACGCAACATAATGGCACGACCTCCCGTTCGGGAGACCAATGTTCAAACCACTAAGCTATTACTGTTCACTACATTATGACATATTCATAAAAATCAGTTTAAGTTGGTTTTTAAATTACAGTACAATCAAAAAGTATCGAACACCTCACGAGTCTGTACGTAATAAATTGTTGAAAATAAAACGAGCGAGCTGCATCGCTGGGACAGTGTGCCACGTAAATATCAATGTACACACAGCCGAGGTAATTTCTCTTTGGTTAACAGCTGGTGCGCCCGGGTTTGCTCGCGCCATTACAGTATTTTATATTTTATTAAATTATAGCAACCTTTATCATTATTTTACTAAATATACCTTTACGTGATATACACGAATATTTACGTGAAACAATATTCGATTATTGGGTATGATGTTTAATTACTAAACCGTTCTATAATGAGCTTAAGGGTCAACTTATAATGGTCATTGCTGCCTATATCGCAATCATGGACGTGTTTTCGGCTATTACGGAGTGAGGGCATTCATATATTGCTTGGTCACCAAAACTGTATTGAGCTAAGCATTCCAAGCTCGCATCTCTGCATGAGGCTGTAAGGGCCAGCATTAAAATGTCTAACAGAAACAAGCCTGGTATTGCAAGTTGCTAAACTAAGTGACAGCCAACTAAGACGGTATTCGTGCGTGGTGGTAGATTTTTTTTCCCTGTCTGGCTTTCTTATTTCATTTACGTTTATGTAAACGGTGAGATTTTTTTTTACGTGTCTCAAATCCGGTGTCAGAGAGCCAGTAATACGCGACACGCTTCCTTCTTAGCCAATGCGTGGGTGATTTTATCTCCTATTTCTGACTGGCATTACCGATGCCCATGGGCGACATTAAGGCAGAGATATATAAAGCGTACGTTGACTTATATGAAACTAAAGGTTCAAATTTTTTTTATTTATAAACTAGCGAAAGGTGAAAATTGGGGGTTGTATGTATTTTTTGGTGCAATATAATAAAAAAAAGATTAATCCAAAATAGCCCATAAAATAAAAAATATAATGTTGAGCGTGGACCCCCCATATAACTCAGGGTGTCAGGGGTATAAAAAATTCTTTACAACCTATTCTCAGACCTATCGAATGTACGTATAATCGGTCTAGCCGTTTCGGAGGAGTTTGGCAAGTAACACTGTTACACGAGAATTTTATATTAATAGATAACACTTAGACTCAACCAAACAACCAACAACAGGCAACTCGCACTTGGCCAGCGTGGTGGACTATGACCTTAAACCTTCTCAGTGGGAGAAGAGACCCGAGCCTGAAAGTGGGACAATTGACAACTTTGAATTTTTAAAACAAACATTAATTATCGTTTTATTTGAAACTAAATGAAAAATAAAGGGACTCGTATTTTTAATTTTCGTGATATTCAGCAATTTTCATTCATGATTTTCTCTGAACCTTGTTTCATTCTAATCAGACGTGAGCGCCAAATGACTTCACATTTATATGGTGGAATAGCAAAATTACTTTGATTCGCAAGTGAAGTCTTTTAAAAACTGTCATTTAAACTGAAAAAATGAGAAATAACATTACAACTGTCATTCTCCATCATTTTCATTCAAATAGCAAAGGCAAAGGTAAAATCTTATTCTTTCGTATATGTCGTCACAACGTATTTATTTTTAGTTTTTTTTTTTCTCCAGAAATATTGAGCTAAAAAAATACAAATATTTTTTATATTCAGGATGGAAAAACAATGAAATTGTATGTTTGTTTTGGATACTTTCAAATGTTGAAGTCATGTCTACCATGATTGTTATGTACTTAGACTCAGCCTAAGCTTAAGCTGAGTGTATCGAGTGCACAATTTTGATGACTTACGAAAATGTTTAGCCTAATAACCAAAGCAAAGTGTAAAGATTAGTCTATACGCGGTTTATACATTTCACCCTTATAGTTAAGTGGACTGTGTTCGTTCGTCCGCAACGAACATAAATAATCATAATAAAATAGTAACAAGTAAACCCAGTTGTAACGAACTGTATATGGAGCAGATAAAATAGGTACATACAAGCGCTTATCGATATTTATGTGGCTCGGTTCACACTCAAAGGGTTGCAACTTTAATATACATTTTAATACGGCGCGATATAACCTGAAGTTACTTTATACAGGACGTATCGATCGACATACTGAACCACTGACTATTGCCCGCGGCTATGCTCGCGTTGAAATCAGTGCGTCGGAAAGGTTTATTCCACGTAAATCCGAATCCCGCGGGAATTCTAACATAAAAAGTAGTCTAAGGTAAGTTCTATTACATCAGTGAGTCTCGTCTAAATCGGTCTAGTCGTTCCAGAGATAAGCCGGAAGAAACAAATAAAAATAGTAAAAAAAATTTGGTATATGCATTTAGTAAAAAGCGGTTATTTTAATATTACAAACGGACACTCCAATGTCATTTAGATTTATAGATGTCGATATATAAATGTATGTATGTATAAATTATATACTAGTTGACTTCGCAAACGTTACAAACGTCACATTATAAACGAAATGTTTGGGCTTGATTGGACATATTCTCAGATCAACCGAATATACAATAAAAATATCATAGGAAGGCCGTTTCGGAGAAGTATATGAACTATTACTGTGACACGAGAATTTTATAGAAGCAGATAAATATTTAATATTTTTTTATATTTATTTAATAATACTTTTTGTATACATAAATGACAGTAACAATTTTTATACTAAGGACCAAATTATTTACTCATGCGAAGTGACGTAAGGTGGCGCCCTCTGCTTATCCAAGTCTCCAATAACAAACAGTTATAGTACGGATAACTGAAACGGTTATCAAGGAGCGAACATTAAACGTTATCAGCGTACGAACTGGAACACAAACACTACACACACAGTATGTAACGTGCACGTGGATAACAAACACACGGTTGCTTTATTATATATAACATTTGTCTTAATGTTTCGGTCCCTATTCAACTCCTTAAGGGGTTGATTGGTTTATTGTAAGATTTGTCTTAAAACTTTTGTTGTTTCGGTCCCTGTCCAGGTTCTTAGGGGGTTGATTGGGTTTAATATATTGTATTCGTTTTACAAACACACGGTTGATTTTTTTAAAAAACATTTGTCTTAATACTTAATGTTTCAGTCCTTATTCAGCTCCTTAAGGGGTTGATTGGTTTATTGTAAGAATTGCCTTAAAACTTTTAGTTGTTTCGGTCCCTGTCCAGGTCCATAGGGTTGATTGGGTTTAATGTATTGTTTGCGTTTAGCCATTCGTAATAATGTACGTAGGAAAAGCATGATTAAACGTATAACGAAAAATATAGGTCGCTCGTAGCTGTACCCTAGTCGGCTCCTAAAAGAGTTCAATCTTCGAATGCGTTTAAATATTCTTATTAATATACGCAAGAAATGCGTGAATTAAAATAACATTTGTTATTATAGAAATATAATTCAGGGTGTACCCCATTTTGCTCCTTTAAGGGTCGATGTCTTTAAAATGTCTTCCTAATGTATAACTATGTAGCTATGAATATTATTATCAGTTTAAATCCTAATTTCACAAACATGAACAAATATTTTAAACTATAAATGAATGCTTTAGGAAACATAACAACAAAAAAGCATAATTAAAAAACGCCTGATAACAAAGATAATCAGTTTTTATTATTATTTCGGCTATGAAGACTGTTTCTGAATATCAAGTGAACCATGAACGGGTCACTAGTCATTATATAAAATTCATTAATGATGTCAATCACAACGTCCACCGTGTACACACCGAGCGACGTTATGCAACGTCACGGCGATGACGTCACGGAATTGGCAATTAATGACGCTATTAATAATCGTCTTACTACAAAATGGCAGATGTTAGAAAAAAATATATGCGGATACTAAAAGGGAGATTGTAATAGGTTATATAGTCAACCATGCTGGTGATTGGCAGGGCCGTCTTTCACCTATTAGAAACCCTGAGCACATTAGGATACTGGGGCCCCATAATGATAATTTAGCACTATTTTGTTTGATTAGACGATGAACTTAAAACGTATGGTAATTTTAATATACGTATTATGTTCAATTTTTAAACATTGAAAATTAAACTTAATGCAATCGATACCTAAGCTAGGTTTTCGTGTAAGAGTAGGGTAGCCAGTTAGGGGAGTTTAGTAGACTTCACACACCTTCGGGAATGTTATGGAGAACTATCAGGTTATGTATAATACAGGTTTCCTTAGAATGTTTTTCTTCACCGGAGCAAGTGATCGTTCATTCATATAAAGAAAAATTAATCACCGAAATGTTTGGAGCATAACTTGAAAACGACTGTGCCAATTTGGATAAATTTTTGTTTTGTTGTTTGTTATTGTTTAAGGTTTGTATGAAACAAAAGATTTAAAAAAAGTTACAAATAAATTGATATGGTAAGATGATGTTTGCACGGTCAGCTAGTCAATTAAAAAATATCAAATTTGAACCCGGGCCCTCGTAACACTGACACAAACAGTGACTGACAATGGTCCACAGTAAATCATAATGTCTATTTGTGTCGCTAATGTCAATTTTGTAACTAGTTGAATTCACACAGACCACTGAGCCATAAGGTGTTAGTGCCAACGCAGAAGGAGGAAGTATTTGTGTGTAAGTGAACGTCATATCGACTAATGTCGTCAGGTATAATATAAATAATATGTGTGTTTAAATAAAAAAAGATAAAATGAAACGTACAGTCACATTCTCCCACTGTAGTTGTGTGCTGGTGCGCTGTGGTATGTAGCTGGCGAGGGATTTTGTATTATTATTTTACTAGTGAACCGCTTCGGGACCCGAAGGAATCTCGGGATAAA
The DNA here is from genome assembly GCA_018251795.1 of Perichares adela. NCBI lineage: Eukaryota > Metazoa > Arthropoda > Insecta > Lepidoptera > Hesperiidae > Perichares > Perichares adela. The sequence continues at coordinate 3,933 of DWPQ01001770.1, read as the reverse complement.
TAGTAGCCTATGTCCTTTCACAAGTTCAGTTCTATCTTCATACCGAATTTCAGCAAAATCGGTTCTGTGATTTAGGCGTGAAAGCGTAGCAAATACAAAGTTACTTTCGCATTTATAATATTAGTAGGGATTGTATGGATGGGATTGTCATTTTATCCATACGATATAACAATAAAGTCCTGTCGGAAGTAATTATAATTTATTAAATGTCTAATTTGATCTATCGTGTCCGTTGTGATACAACTACATTATTATGGTTTTACAATAGTGTATGGAGGCGTTTTATCATTAAGATAGGGCAAAAAAAATATTATTACATTGAGTGACCATAATAAGTGTGCTTTGTGGTACTAAGTTACGCTGATCTATGAATATGTATGCCTATGATTGCGATCATAGAAATAATCATTATATGAAAACTAAAACAAATACTTACGGCCTTACGAGCATTATCTTATCATGTTATATTTTTCGTTAACACAATTTGAAGTACATTCTACAATGTTTTCTACGTATTATAAATTTAGTATGTATGTAGTAGATGATAAGTAATATTTATATAAATATATTCATTTTGAAGTTGAATTTAATTAGTTTAATAATTTTGTTTTATAAAACTTTAACATCACATGATTTAACTCGCAAAGTAATAAATGATAATAAAAAATCTATAATACCAAAGGAGTATTGTGATAATTATATCATTAAAATTTTAATACTTTTTCTACCAGTTACATACAGTAGTGCATCGTGAACCCTTCGCGCGGGGGGAGGTCGGAATTAACGTGCGAGCGAGACGCACGATTGTTGTTCGCACACAGGTGGCGTGGAGACGGTTCGGTCGTGTTTTGTTTATTTATTCCAGCCCGTTGTTACACTTGCTCCTCTGCGAATAATGTTTAAAAATTAAGTGTACCCGTCTAGAATAATGGATGTTAATTAATTAAATATTTAAAGTTCTGTGCAACACAAACCAGTCTGATTTCCTTTAAATAATAATGCCATTATCCAACTTGTATTTTGTTATTCTAAAACGTACCTTCTAATTAAATCTCTTTGTTTTTCTTCCTTGTCAATGATTTTTTTTAATATTTAATTTTGCTGGATAGATCTTTTTCTTTTGATATTTTTGGTTTGCGAGATAATCGATAATTTTATCGTAAAAGATGTTTGATGACGCAGGTAGGGTAAACACATTGAAAATGTATCTAACAATCATTGATGTGGAAGTAGCAAATAGGCATGTAGTTCACCTGTTCTATGAAAAACCTCAATCCAAAGCCCTGTTTGAAGTCAAAACCCTCATAAACCACAAAACCCTTGAAATCGAGAAATATCTATCTATGCAAGTTGTGTCGATGCAGAATTGGTATATGTGGAAGCAGTCCTCCAGATACACTTAATATACTTATACATTATCATAATAATATCATTTATGGAAGTGGGGTATTTATTTTCGTAGTAACTTATATTTTTAATATTTTACCGGTTATTCTAAATATATAAACAGTATAACTTAGGAACTTTAGATATTGGTACGATATTCACTTTTATTGATTAAGTATGATTAAGTGGTTTGCAAATATTGTGTTAATCTTTATATGTAAGACGCTTATCTTTTTATTGACTGATACCGAGCATAATTCATTTTTGTTATAAGGGATCTTTTTTATTATTTACATGCACCAGGTGACAAAATTTGGAAATACCACTCCTGACGAGTTTAAAAAGAGGATTGTAGTTTATATAAAAGTCCGTAAATTTTGCAGTTAAATTCATGAGAATGAATAACCTTGCGGATAAAAATAAATAAACACACACTTAGTGATATTTTCCCGACACAAAGCAAAAGTCGGTAATGAAACAAAGAATATAATATTTTAAATCGTCATAGTAAAGAATATGTTTGTTATCACAATGATTTTGATCTTATCAACCGTTGTCACTATTATTGCAAATAATATTTCGACGTTGATAACTTTGTTTGATTTACATGCTAATCTAATGACTTTAAATATTTTTACAACACTGTAAACTATATATGATCAGTAAATTATATTTATATATAAATAACAACTTATTATTATTATTACTATAACTTTTTCGTAGCATAATATTGTTAACTGACCGCGTGAAGCTGTAAAGGTCGCTAGGCCCAGGAGCAAAATGTCCAATAGAAACAAACAAACCTATTGTTTGTATATGGATATTCAAATATTCTCAATAAGTGCACATTATGACTTAACTAAGTCACAAATTAAGTTAGATAAATAGTGGAATTAATTGTTTGAAGTTTTCATAATATTATGTTGGACATTTTTATTGATCATATTGTCCTGCGTGTGAAAGCCTGACGCTACAATCGCTCGGCTGTTACTGCTTATAAATAATTCTTATCATAATATCTCATAAATAATACAACGCGGATGACCGATCTAAAGAAATTTTATATTATGCTTAAACTAATTAATTTTTATAGACATTCGTTCTTAACTGTAAACCAGTATCGATACGCATTCTTAAATTGATCCCATTGAATATGAATGGTTCTTGTTTAAAACATCGATTTTCTACATTTTTTATAATGGTGTTAGCGTTGTTTTATAAAAATAACAAAACGTTATGTAGTTGTATGCACGCCACACTTCCGGCGATCCTTGTTCGTGCATCGATAAAAATTATTCGCATAAAAAATCAATAATTCTAAATCGACTCGACGGTTTCCTGTTCTCCCAGTGAAAAAATATCGGCCGCGCGCATACTTGTGTAGTGCGCAGGGCTGGCACCACCTCGGTTATTATTATTATTACTCGCATAATTTAAAATTTTATAATGTTACTTATTTCAAATATAGTATATTTTCAAATATATAAAAATAGTACAGCTGGTTATAACTAGCTTCTCTAAGACGTTTGATAATCGTGTAATAGTCGAAATCTACTTTTTTAAATAGTACAATTATATTTAATGCCGTGTTCTCAGTGTCGTCATGAAGGTATTTATTTAATGATTATTCTAGCCAATAGTCGACACCTTAGAATTACGCAATCGAACATTGAAAGAATTTGTAATAAATTATTCCGACAATGGCAACTGTGTACTTTATTGATGTTTCGTCAGTGATTCAAGAGTGTTTTGATAATTATTTTTACATTTATTCAATATTTTTTTATTACTATGATTTTTATGAATATGGGGTTGATTCTGGACTACAATCTTACAAATTATTACAGTCATTTGTGATACTCACAATGCGGATTTGCATTATGTTTTATGAATCTATGTATATAGCTTTTATATTTGATTTATAAAGAAGAAATAATTTTTACCAAAAGTCCATAGTTCGATTGCAAATCATATGCACAAAAGTACATAACAACTTAAAACGACGTTTCTTAATGTGACATTAAGATTTAATATTTATTAGTAGTTAGGTTTTTTTTTTTTGTTAATTATTGACATTGAATTAAACTTAATGTTGCAATGAAATGTAGATTTATAGTATTTGAGTAATGTTGCATTTCGAATTTATTATATTTGAGTATTTAAATTACATTTCTTTGTTAAATATTCATGTCATAATTATTGTAAGATCTTGAAACAAATGTAATCTTTGAACATGGCACGAATTGCCGAAGCTGTTGTTTAGGTAACAGTTCTATTTATCCAATCACTGTTTATAAACATATCTGTCTATCTTTCTATTATAAAGATTGTTCATTATTAATACGTAATTGGCGCTGCTTTTTCCTAGATATGTCGACAGGAACAAATACAACAAATTTTAGTTGTATTACATAATTAATATTATTACGTCATTAAAAGTTAATAAATAAATAAATGTGTGGACAAATCACATAACGCCATCTAGCCCGAAACTAAGCCGGAGCTTGTGCTATGGGTGCTAGAAAACTGATATAATTACATAAATAC
>DWPQ01001769.1:0-11641 GCA_018251795.1 Perichares adela | reverse complement strand
TGCTGTAATCCGTACAACTGTCAGGAGTAACCACGAATCTAAGTAGGTATTTAAGTAAGTAACTAAGTAAACGAATTGGATTTTTCTGTAATGTTTACTTTGGAATGCTAATAAAATAAAATAAATAAATAAATATTCCTTGTACAAATTAAAATACTTTCTGTTAGGTTTCGAGGAAAGGTAAGGTAATGAGAAAACTTATAGATAAAAAGTTACTTACATTTTAAGATCGCCATAATGTTTGTTAAGTTCTTGCACGTGATTTAAAACTTTTGCATAAATTAGTAGCAAATATCTCCCCACGGACTTTCGTCAAGTCCTTAATTTTAATTTATTCATAGCTTGAATAATTCATCAGACAAAAAATTTAAACTCAGGATTCTCACGGAAAATAAAGTCCATATAAATAATTAAATAAAGGATCACACTCTGTTCAGGGATTCTCTAGGTCGCAAGTTGTCTGGGCAAACATTAAATACATCACTAACAAATATGGCCCGAGAATGATACCCATATTAATATACTATGACATCAATTATTTACCTGTTACATGAAAGTGATAGTCACTACCAACTGGGGTACATTGCTTTTTTGTCGAGTAGGTCATCCTCCTACGATTCAATTTGCACATCTCTTTTCCTTGAAACTGTGGGTTTCTTCATTAATTTAGGAGTAGAAAATGGACCATTGGCATGCTGCCTATTTAGTGTACTCAGTTGCCTCTATAGATTCAAAGGTTCAAAAGTCAAGTACAGTGATATTTCGATTTGTATTCGGTCACAATGTTATAGCTCTTCCTAATTTTTACATATTCAACTAATTTTAAGTGCCGTTCGTACCAATCCTTTTCAAATTTTTAAATAATGTCATTGTATTATTGAAATGTTGTAAAATGTACAGCAATACTACAATGAGAAGCTATCTACAGTTAAATATGATGCTGAAAACATTAATATTGTTACCACGAAGACAATTCTTTAGAACAAAGCGACATTTAATCTGGTGACTAACTACAATGTGGAATAGGTAGGTACTATTTAGTAAACATTTACGTGATCCTTTTGCGTCTTTATTTAGGAATGTTTATTATGAAAATCGAGGAGTACCGAACTGTGTGTCGATTTATTTTGCTCACGATTGCATTTCGTGTTCTGAATAATCATAGCGTTGTGGTGTGATGTTTGTATATTCAATAGACGTCTAATAGGAGACCTACTTGTTGTTGTAGGTTGTTGTAGTCCTCTTCTCTTTATAAATTTTATTTTAAAATCGTTTTGTTGGATCACCCTGAAATTGCGAGCGCTAAGTTAGGAATTACTAGGTTAGGTATTACCTACTGTGGATAATGTTTGGAAACTATCACTGAGACTAGAGAAGTGGTTTTAATATTACTTTATATAATACCTAATTATATATTATTACCTAATATATATTTTCATAGAACTCAAATTAAAACTACTTTTAAAAGTTGAGTAATTGCTGGAAAGATGCTTCAGTAAAAGTAATTACGTTAAACATTTATGGTACACAGTAGCTTTTGTTTTTAAATTATTAATACAAAATAATGTTAGTAACAAATGAAAAGAGGCTATTCGTTTTATAATTCCTATAAACGACGCTGAACTTTCTAATCGCTTTTGATTCTATAAGTTTAAACAAACATCCATGACAACATGTTTATAAAAAGGGGTATTGACCTTCAACATTTAAGCACAAACTAAAATTATTATTCAAGAGGGGTCTTTAGTAGGCTGACGTGTCATAAGACAGAACGAGTTATCGTCACAATATATTTTTGACCAAGTCATGGTAGGCACAAGTACAAAAGTCTATATTTTCCTCGTTGCATTTGCGTCTGCCTTGTAACTAAATTATTTTCGTGAAGTTTGTCTACATTTTAAAGAAACTCTTTCAGTCATGAATTGATATAAATGAGTACGTAAATAAGTTTACGGAGAACACAACCTTTGATGTCTCTACGTGCCTTTATTGGTTCTGTTATTTGTGTAGAGTATTGTCACCAACATGACAATTGCATATTATTATACCGGTGTTCCGTACCGAGTGATGTAATCATCGGGTCTGTCACGTCTTGTTTCACCAATGCATTATAAACATTAGATGTACGTGAGGTGGCGTGTGGCGTATGTTAGCTTCATACATAGAGTTCTAAAGTCCGACCGCAACCGCCTGTCGACCCGCTCACCTTGAATCTCTTCACAAATGTTACGCAAACTCGGATTTCTAAGACTCCTCTCAATAATTCCTTAGAAAAAGGATTGTTAAGAAACAAACGGAAGGTTACCATTGCTTCACTGTAGAAACAACAGACACTGATTACTCTGAATCATGCTCCAGTAAGTGATAACATGGCACCTGGGAGATAGTAGTAGCTTTGTGTTTGTTGACATATTAACGGGTTAACAAAGAAATAGGTAATATTCAAGTTAATAGCAATTAATATATGAAGTTTACTTTTTAGTAGTATTAGTCCTAACCTGTAGGTACTTGTAAATCAGTAACTTTTATTAAGTTAACATTCTTTACATTAAATCCTGAGACATTTTATGTACAAAGCAAATTATAAGCTCTGGGAAAAAATGTAGCTCTCCTACTCTAAAAGTCGAAACTAGTAAATTCCCTTTATTTCTACAAATAGCGTAATTTAAGAAGCTTTTGTGTTGTTGTATTATAAAAAAAATACATTATTATAGTAATACGCGAGTAGCTGATTACTACAAATTTTAATAAGATCATTTAAAGTAAGTACTTAATATAAAAAGCAATCAAATTTTATTTTGGTTTTATACTATTAGTTTTACGGCTTTGATCACCAACTATAATCACCAAGTATTTGATCACCAAAATATATATAAATGAACTATGCCCGCGGACTTGCGCGCGTGGAAATCAATGCGTCGCAAAGTTTTTCCCGCGTAAATCCGAATCCCGCGGGATTTCTAGGACAAAAAGTAGCCTAAGTTACTCCTTATTACATCAGCTATCTTCCAGTTTAAGTCCCGTTAAAATCAGTCCAGCCGTTCCAAGGATTACCCGGAACAAACAGATAGACAGGCAAAAATTTTAAAAACTGTTGTTTTGCTATATGTACCGTGTATAAATACATATGCATTTAGTAAAAAGATGTTATTTTATTATTACAAACAGAAACTCCAATTTTATTTAGTTGTATAGAATATACGTAATGATAAAATGTAATTAGAAATATTTTGTATTTATTTTGTTGCCTGTTTGACTCATCTGTCGTCGTATAAAGGTGCCCTTTATAAGAATTTGTAGAGCCGTTCAAGAAATTAGGATTTCATTAGATGTACCGACATAATCATGTATTGAAAGTCATCAAATCGAGCACCGTAATCAACATATATCTTAGAAGTTTGAGTATAAAATCGATACATAAGTATGTTAGATGTAGACGAGCTAGATTTAGCCTAAATCAAGATTCTCAGTACATTTAGCGAGGTCACAGTTGGAGCTTGCATGCGTTCTAACCTCATTAAGTGATGACACTAGTAGTTTTGTACGTACCTACCGTACCGAGTTGCGAAGCTGATGTCGACATCTTAGGGCACTTGCGCTAAGCTCTTTCATAGTGAAGGGTTCCCGTGGTTTGTTTTCGAAATCACATTTTAAAGTACATTAAAAGTTGTCGACGTAGCTAAATTGTAGCAATTTTTTAGGCAAAGAATGTCATCTTCATACGGGTAAGCTAAGGACAACGTGGTTAGTACGTGTGGCGAAAGTTACGGCTGCGGTCATTGACCCTAGGTCGTCGATGCATCTGGAGAGGACACAGCAATCCATGCGCGTTTCGAATGTAACACCACTCACTGGGTCATATGTTACGTTCAAGAAAGCGTAGTAGTAATTACCAAGCTAGAGTTTCTTCAATTAAAAGGTTTAAGATGACATTACTAGTTTTGTACTCACCTACCTACATATGTATAGACAACGTACGTTTTTCTTTAAAAACTTTATTCAACAATTATTTTGCATAATATGTCTTTGCATATTATAATAATAATAATAGTCTTTGCATATAAAAATAATTATTGAATACCTAATAAGGTATCCGTGACTATGCTGATTCAATTATAAATATGCACATTATTTGAACGAGAAATTTTATATAAATATGAGCTTCTGAAAAACTTATGCTCTAGGTTTGTTAAATACTTCGTGAATATGTCCACATTTTAGGATTCTGTAATCAACTAGATTCGGCTACAAACGGGGGAGTACTTATACGCTGTCTTATATTTATTGTTTGCTGTTTAATCCAATATCCCCATATACACTAATATCTATGAATGTCACGTGACAGTGGCCCTCTTAGTTTAAATTAATTCCTTGGTTTTCATACTGCATGTGCAATTTGGCTCAAGCAATGTATTTATGTAAATCTTTCTGTTCTCTCTATAAACACGTGGAATTGTTAATAAGACTCACCGTCATAATAACAGTCTATCATTCATAACACGCTCAAGTTAATTTTCTCTTACAAAAGCCGTGAACAGTCATATGAAGGAAGAAACGTCACGTCAACTTGTTCTTTAATGTCTTGTTTTCTCTATTCTTTACATTACATTTATTTTTCCAGTATTCTATTTATTTATAATTGCGTCATTCTGAATTTCGTTGATTTGAATTTCTAAGTGTTCGCTAAGGAAACTCTTAGAAACAAAAAATAATCACGCAAATCGGTCCAGAAATGTCGAAGAAAGCGATAAAAATATAATATAAACAAAATATTATTGAAAGTTTTTAGGAAGTAATTATGATTTTACAAAACAACTTAAATGTATTTAATTCGTTATATTAGTTAGATTTGTTACAACATCAAATAACAACACTTACAATTACTTACGCAGATAGCAAGTATTTTAACAAGTTATATTTTCAATTCTATTATATCGCGCCATTTTAACAAAGAAAGGGGCTTAGGTTCTTAGTAAGGTTTTAGTGTCGATTTTAATGTTTCTTTTGCCGACTTATGGTGTGTTTATGTAGAGAAATAATAAGTTGTTTTTATTTGGACGCTTAAAGCGCGAATAATAATTGTGATGTTCTATCACAACGGGTAAGATAGATAATTGTTTAAATACTACCTGTATTAATTATTATGCATTTACACTCAGGTTTTTATCCACCACCGAATCGTATGTGTACTTCCCGGCAATCCAACTACTAATAGCGCCACGTAGCGGATACGTACGGTAGCGCCACAGACTAAAAGTACACCACAATAATAATAACAAATACAATTTTATTAATATTCGATTCACTATATTGTGAAATAAAACATTCATTATATTTTTTAAAAGTAATTCCATGTTTTTTGAACTTAAATACATAATAACGTGACTCGGGCGCGCCTTCAACCATGACCAACGTTTTACTGTAAGGTGATCTTTTGAAATGTATGTTTTGACAATATAAACAACGTTTATTATATTTATTGTATAGTAAGTATTAATAAAACGTTATAAATAAACAATTAATAATTAAAAGAACATTAGTGAACTCTATGTTATGTTTCTATGGCTTTATTTTCTTCTTTTTTGTTCGAATTATTCTGAACTGTGTAGGCGTTGCTTTGCTCCTAGAGAACCATGAATAAAAACTAAAATATTGTAGTTCGGTAATGTTTATCATACATATATGACTAGGTTACAGTACAATGTACAGTTAATGATACTATTATGGTTAGCTGCTTTTATGAATTTCACCTGCGATGACTCCTCCATGTAAATAATACGTTACAAAATATGCATGTCTTTATTATGAATGTTACGTGTTATGAATCGATTTTTCTGTACCAAGTTACTTTTAAACATCTGTATAAACAAAAGTTATGCTTGTTATAATTGACACGTAGCACTGGCAGTGTAGCGAGCCATAGCTAATTGATTGAAGATTTAATTTTATATGGAACAGCTTTGCACGCTTAGATTTGTGGCAAAATTAAAATGGAAATTAAATCTCTAATGGTCCTTTTTGGTAGGGGGCTTTTAATTTATTGAAACGCTAAGCCATTCATCACGCAACCATAAAGAGACTTCGCGAGCCTAGCATGAATGATAAAATCTACGGGGATTTACCCGGTAAGACCTTGATCGCTCAGCCTAAAGAGACCAATTGAATGTGAATGCAAATAGCCACCGTACTACAAATACACATGGAAAAAACAACTACGGTAGATTCGCAAGACTCTCCGGGGACATATCCCTTTTAAAGGTTCGCCTGAGCTAACTTTCGTGGGACATTTAATAGTCCCGGTTCTGAATAGGGATTCAGAAGGCGAAGGGTCGCCATTGGCTAAAAACCGTTCCACGAACTCAAATTGGACGTGAGTAGTATGGTGTTTAAGGGTTTTATTAATTGTATACTTTCAAATATAAACAGATGTAAGTTTTACAGAAAACATTTTAATAATTTGCATGCCGTTACTGTGATTAAATAAACACTCACACCCATTCTTTATATAGATAATTGGTTTATTATTTGTCTAAGTTTATTCGGCTTGGTCGCGCAAAATGTGTGTATGCCTTTATTCATAATGTTTTCACGTAATATGTAGGAATGTAAATATCCAACAGGCAGAAATGCGTAAACTGTAACCAATTGTATTGAAATCAAACACGTACACCAGAGCTAAGTTTAGTTTTAATTTCAATAACAAAGTTTGTGAACAGAACATAATATCTCACTTACCAGATTTTTTTTAATTGTATGATCTATACAACTAAATAAAATTATAGTGTCTGCTTGTATTATTAAAATAACCGGTTTTTGCTAAATGCATTATGTATGTGTACACGGTACACATACCAAAACAACAGTTTTTAAAAGTTTTGTCTGTCTGTCCGTTTGTTTCGGGTAATCTCTGGAACGGCTGGAGTGATTTTGACGCGACTTTCACTGGAAGATAGCTGATGTAATAAGAAGTAACTTAGGCTCCTTTTTATCTTATAAATCCCGCGAGATTCAGATTTAGGCGAGAAAAAAATTGCGACGCATTGATTTCCTCGCTGGCAAAGCCACGAGCACAGCTAGTATTAGATACAAATACAATTTCGCTGTTTGCTAACTTTACATTTGACAAGTAGAGCTCACTGGCTAATGTCTCATAAGTAAGCATTATCTAACCAGCATTTCATTAAAGAAAAAAATAAATTGTAGAGTGCCCATCTAAAAATAAATTTAATTAATTAAAATAAAAGATTAATAATTAAAAAAAAGAGCAGCTTCAAAATTGTCGTCGGTACAAAGTTAAGAATAAAGATACTACAGATAGTGTAACAGAATGGACAGAAATGGCGAGCGGAAGCGGGCGATTTTCCGCGCACGCACACGTCATCTTCCTCCACATCCGTTCCCCTCGCCCCTCACCTCACCGCCCCGCCCACTGATTGTCAACTATAATTACTGTTGACCATGCACGGAGTATGGTTGGAGTTTCGTATGAAACAAAACATCTACAGCTTTCCACTGCGATGTATTGCTAAACGAAACTTTAAATGTAGACTCTTGATTACATATTACTAAGCTGTAAACAGCAAACGTATAACCGATATTTTTATTATTTGCTGTTAATTAATTACCGTTATATGCCTGTGTCAATAAATTTCACCGTATCTACAGTTTTATTTTCATGACAGTAATTTCCATAATTTCTTAGACATCACGCAACGACGGCGGTAGACGCAAGAGCAATAACTATTGTAAACGTTTGAAATGTTTCGTAAAACCAGTAAAAGTGTTGTGGGCGTAGTGCACAATGCGACAATTGTGTTGGCGACGTAATCACCGTTTTCTATCGGTTGCGGTCGCGAACACTTTGCGCTCGGCTGCTCCCTCATAACTGACACCGCTGCATCATTTTCATGCTAAATATCTACGCAGGAAAGATTCATCTTTATCTGCGATATAACCAATTGTACCATAGACTTGATATAAACATCCCTACAGTTCTTAGACGTATTATGATTTCTATCATCCGTTTAATTATTTTGGTATATAAAGACCCACTTACAATGTAGTTATATCTTGTATTAATGTGCAATTAATTTAAACAATGACAGACGGACGCAATGAATGAAGAACATGTGTCGTGATTCGAGCCGTTTAAGTTTATCACAGTTACATTATGTAAGTACTCTTGACGTTGTAACCAGTAGGTAAATAGTATAATTAACAAAGTCAGCAGGCACGAACGACAAAACAGGTAGCTAGATAACCTTGCACCTCTACTGTGCGTGTTTTTAACTGCCAGCCATAGCAAGACTGTTAGTCGCCGGCTATCTCATTATGTAGTGGGAACTAAGCAATTGACGTGAACAATGAATGTTTGTGTAGGTTCATATGTATTTGCAGGTATTAAGATGCATGTTCTTAAGTATTTATAATGTTAGTTATTACAAAAATTGCTAGATTGAAGTTGCGATTTGTAGATGGCAGTTATCTGATAATTAACTACAGCATAGAGAATAATATGATAATAATTGAAATGGTAATGATTACTGAGCTTTTTCATTATTGATTTACATCAAAGTGTGGATCAAAATCCGAAAGTAAACAGGATTCTCCAGTTAAAGCTGGGAACAATAAACCGAACGATGTCGATTGTCGAGACCAGTCTATAAAGTTAACGCCTTTTAGGTATCTACATGTTATAACAGATTTTATGAGGCTTTCAAACAATAAAAGGCCCATCAAAATCAGTTAAGTAGTTAAACAAGAAGATGGAAGTAAAATTGACAACAAAGAAGATAAAAACAAAATTGAGTTAAGGGAAGCCATATATCAAGTCAAAAGTAGTTCTATTACCTTCCATGCAATTTCATAGGTAATACTTACAAATTTAATATAATATAGACATGTAAAGGCATCCGCCATTTTACGATGAGCACGTTGATGGCTTTTGTTGACAATAATAATAATTATGCTTTTGCGCACAAAGTATGCGGAGCGCGCTGCAGTGCCATCGGAAGTAGATATATGATATATGTAGAGATTTTGTACAAACGTTGACTGCTTATGCCATCAACGTCTCTAGTTAATCTTTGTAAAGTAATAAAATTAAATTTACTTAGAAAACTAAACATATCTCAAAGAATTATGATACCGTCAAGTTATAGACAGTTTCAAAGAAATTGACAGTTGGACTGGTTTAACGTGAATATAACAGTAACAAACGCCTATCCTATAAAATAGATGTAACTCGAATGGCTGTAACATAACGAATTATACCTACAAAAATATTTAAATATAATGTTTCTAATATTATTGTGTGTTCTGTGTACAATAAATATAATTTGATGTGAATTGAATTTGAATTGATGTACACCCCGTGCATATAATTTCTTCTCAATATGTTCTCTGTCTGACAACATATGTCTGGAAGTCGGTCGCTCGTTAGCGATAAGACCGGCTTTTGTATATTGTCCACCTTGGTTTCCTTAGGTGTACTATTTAAAATAGTATCTCATTTATATCGCATCGCGTTTAAAAACTGTAATCAAAGTCCTGACTCTTAAACCCCATTCACAGTGTTAAGGCTTGGAAAACGTTATTTTCAATTTAAAATATTCAATTATAAAATTAAATTTAATGAGCTTCGTTACTCAAAACTTAAGCTGAGATCTATAAAATGTCTTTTGACTTATCTCAACCTAAAGTTTTAAGCTAAGATAGTTGTCGTATTTATAATCATAATTTTGACTCAGCCTACGCTTAAGCCGAGTTTATCTTGCGCTTAGTGACTTACGAAAATCTTAGGCTAAAAGCTAAGAAAAAAAAAAACCTAAAGAAAAAGGCTAAGAACCGCACATAAATAGTTGTCCTTACAGTAAACCAAAACAAAGGCTACTCTAAATGCAGTTTATAGACCGCAACCTTAGTCCTTGTTTGTTCCTGATTTATTAGATATTTAATGTTAAAAATGTACTGTGTCGCATGTAATTAAATTATTGTTAACATTATGCTGTTACAGATGAGAAGAATCTTAGTTCTGTAAGGACAAAGTCCTATCAAAGATAAATCTGTTGTTTCTTATTTCTTACTTGCAAGTAAGGACACAATATTTTTTGTACGATTAGATAAATATCCCTTGCACTTTTGTAAATATATTCTAATCGATTCTTGAAAATAAATACTCCTTCTATTACTACTCATAAATGAATCTTAGCTGCTTATTTATAGTGAAATGTCGTTAAGACATTGTTCATAGCTTTTCAGTGTACATTAAGCATAATAAATCAATTAGTTACACTTGTAACGCATTAACAGTGTGTTTGGACATTTTACGACGAAAACTGGAGTATTTAATATACTTTATTGAGCTTTTCCGGAAAGATTGATGATTAAAATGCGATGCGAAGATACTTTACGATATAGTACTTCAAACTCTGTACTACCTAACACAATTTCGAACCAGCAGTTAAGTTTCAGATAATAATAATAAGGTATTTCGTAATTGTATATTCTTTACATTTTTGTACAACTAGTAATTACATATAAGTGAAAAATCGTATAGGTATAAAAAATATTTTACTTCGAATTCAGGGTATTGAACAATTTTGGTATAAACACTAAATCGGTTTGATGGAACTTCTCGCTAGTCTTAAAATATGTTATTTAATGCCTGCAGGATGAACCGCTGCCGATCCACAACGCCCACGCGCTGCACGGTGCCCCGCCGCAGGTGCCGGCCACATCCGCCTCCACCTCGACACACCAGCCGCCCGGACCTGTCCCCGGCAGTCTACTCAAAGACGACACTTTGAACCATGCGGAATCCAATATCGACGAAGACAAACTACAGGTATGAGGTTACTTTACAGATTCTAGACCACGATTTATTAGTTAGATGATATAGAAGTAAATGTATGGATTTGTAAATAAGACTAATGATACATTTTAACATTGTCATATTGATGACAATTAATACATTTGGATCTATTTCGCTTAATAAATTAGTTACATTAATCTGATAGCAAACAGAGTTCTTAGTAGGCTCTAGTATGTAAAACTTTAACTGTACTGAGAGGTTGCTGTTTACATATAAACTGTTCCTCGAAGACTGACATTTTTCGTATCCTCAAGGTTAACTTCAGTGTTTTTTAATCTACATTATCTTATTAATTTACATTATCTTTATATCATTTGTTAATTAATGATGCTTAATCCTTCTGAATACGTGGGAAATCTACTTTCATAACACCAATTACGATGAGAAGTAGATCCGTTTCACTAATTGATCTATTAGGGTAAAAAAAAGTAATATCTAACACTCTTGTTGCACAATGTATCTTACAAATCATACACATTGAAAATATTTCTCCTACACGTTACTGGAACGACAACGCAGGTTTTCCTTCCATTTTAGATGTCTTGATAATAAACATACGGATACATAACGTAAAATTGTGCTCGTAATCAGAGCACAGAGGGGGTTAAATATTTCTACAAATTGTTTTTTTTCATGAATGAAAATCTGTTATTAAATATAAAAAATATATTTATTTAAAAAACTAAAAAACACACTTTTTTTTATCAAATTAGTGTATTGTCATCGGTCCTCGATAAATCTACAAAGTTTGAACGAAATCTGGCCGTT
>DWPQ01001768.1:0-11641 GCA_018251795.1 Perichares adela | reverse complement strand
AGAACTCTCAAGTGTGCAGGTTTCCTCACGATGGTTTTTCCGTCACCGAAGGTGTAGTGGTAACCAATTTATAGTAACTACGCTTAATAATAAGCGTGCGTTGCGTAAAGACGCAGGCCCTCTCGTGTTGAATAGCAATATGGAAACCACTATGGACATTTTGCTGTTGGCCTAAGCGATCTTTACACACGTAAATAGATGAAACCAAAATGCTATCACTGCTATAAATAGACACAAAAGCTATACACATACTAGTATTTATAAAATTAATTCTAGTAAGTAATTGAATTTAGTCGCGAACAAACCTGCAGCGTAATTACAGTTGTGTCGTTGATTTGCCTTAATTATTCAATTCTGTTGGTTAATTTTGTAGACAACCGCGCACTGTCATGCGTGAGTGACGTGTGGCGTTTCCATTAGACGGCAAATTCGCGAGGAATACTGATTTTGAACAAAACCGTAACATGATTTGAATAGCGCTTAATTTGCGTTTGTTTGGATATTATATTGCATGTAGGTCAATTAATGTCTGGTTCTGTTAAGTCGGATAACAAATAGTTCTTTGATGGCTTAACTCATGCGATTTTCTATACAAGTTTTTTCTTAATGATAAACCACATTTTAGAAATGATACTTATATTATATATTAGCGTCGATATGATTAAATTATTTGTTTGAATTTAATTATAATAAAACTAGCTGACCCCGCCAAAGTTGTTGCGCCATATAAAAGTTGGTGTAAAACAATAGGGGTTGGTGATAGAAAGGTGAAACTGGGGGTTGTATGTATTTTTTGTGTCACATCTTAGAATAAAAATAAAAATAAACTATCCGTAAAAAAAATGTTCCGCGTGGGCTCCCCATAAAGTGCGTATAAAAATAGTTAAAAAAATGGAGCGGGCGTATAAAAAATATTTTACAACGTATTCTCAGACCTACCGACTATACGTACAAAATTTCATTATAATTGGTTAAGCCGTTTCGGAGGAGTATGGCAACTTATACTGTGACACAAGAATTTTATATATATAGATTTGATTAAATAAAACGTTATTTTTGTTGATAATAGCATTGGGATCGTAAGTTACCACGTCGCCCACATACGTCCGTCAAGCCAAAGGTATCACCGACTGGTTGCTTGGAAAGAAAGAAGCAGAAGACGCTTATTACTATTCAAATAGAATTTCAATCCTCATTCGCAAATGAATTATTCAATTCAGTGAATTCATTTGACAAAATACGTCACAGTCCATTGTGCAATATTCATTACATAAATCATTTTATAATTCGGTGCTCGACAATTCACGTGACTAAAGATATTTATTTTTAAACAGCTGTTCAAACTTTTAATGAGCGGTTACGAAAATATGAGCCCTCAAGTTATTGAATGTCACAACGAGGTTTCTTGTTATCCGACTTCCTACTTTACTTATCTAATGCTGTCTCGAGTAGTGTTGCCAGGCCTAATATGCTAAAGTTGGACAGGACGTTGTTATATTATTATTACTAGATATTGCGAAATTTGATCGTAATCCATTAAACAATAATTGTTAGACCTATATTCTCAGATAATAAAATAATATTATATCTTTTAAATAATTCTGATTAGAAAATAGTATCTCAATGTTACAATCGGTAAATAAAACTTGCCGAAACCTTTTGATAACCGCCATTTGCATAATAAACGTTAACAGTACCTATACGTACATCGAGTATGCATGTGGGTGTGTCTTTGTGCGTGTAATGTTTTATTAATTAATTAATGGTACTTTACAAGCATTATTATTGAAAAATATCAGCGTTCTGCACTTCTCCTACATATAAACTATAAGTTTGCGAAATTTCATACCCAAGGGGATCCAAAGTTTTTGCTTCACGTATTTATTTAAAGATCAACCTGAATTCAAATTGCTATATGTAACAAATAAAACAACCTTAATGAGCATAAAATGAACATTATACAAATTATAATCTTATTTGGATAACATATTCGAATAAAATTCAAATAAAATTATAGTCTTCTTACGGAATATAAAAATTGTACGCTATGAGCATTCCTTACAATTAATTGCAAGAATAAAATATCACAAAGATAAATAGTTCATAACAATGTTATTTTTATAAACAAGATCTGAAAATAATACCAACTAGTATGTTCCGCTTCATTAAACAAGAATTATTATGATCTTTTCACTTTTTGCTTCACGGACCCTAAAGAAACAGACGTTATGCATACCTTAACCTTTCCACACTGCATATGAATATTGAATTGTATTCGACGTACATAAAGCTTAAAATGAATTGAGGGTAACGTCCAACAATGCTGGCTTAGCAGTCAAAGACGCATGGGCTTTAACACATTTAATTTGATTCAATATTTAATTTCTAGTTTTATTTGAATAATATGGACATTAATTAATACAGGAATTATAATGACGATAAAATTACTATTCAAAGTAATGTTAACTATTGAAAAATTTCAAGGAACAAGGTACAGAAAAATGAAAAATACATTTTTTTTATAGCTAGAATAAGGGTCATCTGAAGCCTGAAGGTAAGCGGTTACAATCGTTGATGGATGTTGGTATACACTAAAGGTATCAGTGACGCGTTACCGGTTAAGAACGAAACGTAAATAACGATTCCTATCTATCCCACACAACGGAAAAATTTTACAGGTAAAATACATTACCACCATAAATACTATAGCTCGCTTTATTCTAATGGATTCATACAAAAACATTTTACTTATAATTTTAGGAAGGTGGTAATATTTTTCCACCATAAAAACTATATCACGTCTTCTATCGGATTGTTACAAATGTGTTCAGAGCCTAAATGTGGATATTGAATGCGTTGTTTAAACCAAGACGCGTCTTCACGCTTTCAATTTGAACCGGCACTCATTCTGCTACAACACCTATACAATGCATCAAAGTTTAATTGCCAAATAACCGTTACAGAAACAAGATAAAAAATTCTCATCGCTCTGTTTTTAAAATTATGTTTTACAGCTCGACTTTTTGCGTTCGCTGATGTTTAATTATTATTTCAATTATTTTAGTTTATTATTTTTTATCTGGCAGCACTGGATTAAAGGATTATACAATAATATAGAATTTATTTTAAATTTAAATAAAAAACACATAGGTACCAGGTGTAATAAAATTAATAAATATACGAAATATAAATTAAAACTAAGTTCCTGTTGGTATAATTCCACCGCGATTATAAATCTAGCTTTTTCAATACGCTCATTAATGGTACTCACTTCCTGTCTAATTAAAATATTTTGATGTAAATATAATAATTAATGCATTGTTGAACAGGCACAAAAAATATTGTAATATGACATTGTTATTACGTTGCCTACAATACAATACGCCTATTTTATTTATTAATTAACTCGGCATACTCCATATTACACGACGACGAATAAACACGAAAATTTCCGAGAGACACTAATAAAATAGACGCACTGTACATTGTAATGGAATTTTTAATTTTTTCACAATTAATGTACGCAAAAATGTGCACTTCCTTCTTGTAAATAAATTCTAAAATTGCTTACTTCGTCCTTAGATCCATTAAAGAAATCTGACTCATCATAGCTTATTACATCATTTTATTCAATTGGCCAATTGTATGGTTGCGGTGAATACTAGCGAAAAACATAAGTTTGGTAATTTTCGTGTTGCAGTGTACATTGAAATAATAAAAAACGTATTATGAATACGTGGTAATATTCGTTTTTGTTTGGTATATGACAATTAAAATGTCCTAATTTGTGAATTAATACTATATGACGTAATAGATTGTACGGCAGTACAATGCGATTATTCTATGTATTTCTCTAGCAATCTAGAGTATTTTCAAGAGTTTTTACAAAGGAAATAAAAAATGTCTTTACAATTTGTTTTTAAATTTTGTTAAAAATTTATACGTATGTTTGTAAGTACCATACCTGTGGATTATGTATTTCGATAAAAAAATCTTTTAAGTTATATGTATTATTATTATTTACTTTTTAATTTAGTTTTTAATATTGTATTAATATTAGTCAACAGTAATATGTATGTATGTATTGCATTTTATTTGCGTTTAGATATAATTTCAATTACGTACATAAGTCAATTACTTAATATTATTATTACTTATACTAGATATTTAATTTAAATATAAATATAATGTAACAGATAAACAGGATATAAATTTAAGGAACTTTGTCTAAAAACAACAACCCACATGCGTAATGCTTATAAAACATACGTATTTTTATTTTTCTCTGTACTGTTTCCATGTCCACAAACTCGTATAATAAATTAATTAAATATTCCTTCCAAATTAACACGTTCCAACACATATAAATTTTAATATAGACTGTATTTTGATTTTACCAACCAAATTTACGACGTTACTAGATACATTTTTATAAAATATCAACCAATCTTATTAACATTCGACAATAAAATGTTTTAATATGATTTGTTAAAACTGCTTGGCAGTAAACCATTCCTATTTTAGATAATAAATATTGTAAAAAGATAAACAAGTTTTCAATTTCTTCTTGGGAGGATCTACCTGCATATTTTTTGTTTTATAATTATTTTTTATGTACTCGAGTATCGTTCAAATAGCCACAATCTTTATTTCGATATGGGTATCTATTCAATATCTCTACTTTTATATTATACAGTATTATATACAATATTTTAAATCACACTGATATGGAAATGTCTCATTAATAGCTATTATTCATTACCGGTACATATTTTCGTCGTCACAATGTTTATTTAACGATAAATTTTCCGATAAGCATTGTGTCATCATTCTACCGAGAAATATATAATTTAATCATAAAATAAACAATTTTGTACGGGAGTTATTTTTAAATAGGCAAGTATTAATGTTACTTATAATTTTTGTAACAAATTAATTTGTTACAGATAAAGTATTACAGCGTTTACATTCTAACCATTCAATGAGAACTTTTTAAATAGAGCCTTCTTCTAGAAGCATGTGATAAATATTTTCTTTTCTAATATGCGCATAACTTTGAAAAATTAGAAGTCCATACAGGATTCGAATTCAAAGGTTGTCCGTCCAAATTTCAGTCAAATGAGCCGTCCACGAAAGGCATCAACATCAGCACCAGAATAGTAAATTAAGACCTAAAATTATCCATATTCATAGAGTTTTGAGCTTACAAGAACTTGGAATACGTTATACTGTTCCCAACAAATCCGCAAAGCCGTCGGAACCTCCGTGTTTAATTCATGAAAATTCGTAACAGTAATTAAGCCCAAATTCAGAAACAGCCTGAGACTTTGAGACATCACAAACATAATAAAACATTCAAATTATCTTGCTCCAGCATCGAGACCCACTCACGCTACGCACTTTAATGTTAGTTTATTTCATTAGCGCTGACAATTACGCGGGAAAAAACAAGAAAACATCTTGTTCCTATTTTGAATATAATTTGAAACTTTATGGTCTAAAACTCATTAACTTTGTTCATAGACCCCGTATCTTATCTTGAACGGCAAGAGTAAACCTTATGAAAGATACGCGTCTTTGACTCAAGTAGCTTAAGATATAATAAAGCTTTTTTTACAGGTACTAATTTTCTATTCTTTTTATGGTCTTGGATTTCTTAAGGTAACTTCGCTCAGTATTAATTAGACGCAGTTTCAATGTAGTTTGATTTATTTTCTCATGAATTCACCTTGTTCTAGTAATGCTCACCTAATTTTTTCTTATAAGTAGGTAAAGTACCTCATTTCTGTTAATATTGTATTATTTGAGGAAAATAAAGACATTAGAAATATTATTCATAAGACAATTATTATGTGTTCAAAAACATTGCGTGAACAATTATAAAGTACTTCTAGATATATGTTACTTTTTAAATTTATAACCCAACTAGTATAAAAAAAATATAAATAATATTGTATACTACCCTAGTATTCGTAGACATTACAAAAAGTAATTGTACAATAGTTGGTACTATTGATAATAAATGATCTACTGCAGACAATAATCATGAAAAAAAAAATTGAATTAAAGTTTAAACAAATCCCAAAAAATATGCAATACATACATAAAGCATGACTTAATACACAAATACATGTATTTGCATGTAAAATAATAAACAAGTAATAATATAAAGTAAAAACCAAATTTATTTATTAATAAAACATTAGCTATCAAATCAGTGTCAAGCAATAAAAATAAATTAGAAAAACACGCGACGCATTTCAAATTTAGTAAATAATTATCAAATAAAGTGGTATCTTGTGTAGACCTGTTTTAAACACCTAAAAAAATATAATCTCAGTTAAGGTCCTCAACCTTTTTTTTATAGCTGCATAATATTTTTTTATGTTTATTACATCTGAGAAGTGACCAGAAGAATCACATTCTGTAGCAAAAAACAATATATAGAGTTCAATGACTGCCAAATTATGATTAATTATGTTTTATATCTTTTTATATATTTAACACACTTCAATAACCAACCAAGGTAATGGTTGCTCGGTGCATTATTTAGAACATAACAATACAATTGTACAAATTGGACTTCACAGAATTTAGATGAATCACTACAGTTTGTATTACTAAGAAATAATCATTTATAAATGATGTGCCACTAAAAACTAAGGAAATATTATGATTACTAATAAAAATATCCCTATTTACTTGAATACCTAAAATTCCAAGTCTGTTTTAAACTATATAATAGTATACAGGTACTAAAATTTAATGAAATTCCACTATCTTTAAATATAATTTAATGTCTACTTTCATACTAAGCTAAAAATAATGACAACTACAACTAATCTCTTTATTGGCTTTTGAATACCATTAATAGGTGAAGAGAATTAAGACACAATTTGGCACTTGTTAAAAACCTGAAACTATTGTGCCTACACAGCCGTCTCTTCTGCTCCAATTAACAACCTTTATATAGTTGCTAAAAGGGTTTTGATATCCTCAAAGGGCAACAGGGACAAATGAGAACTCAATCTGAGAAAATAAGTAGAATGCAATGATAAGTTAACATCAATACAAGCTATATAAGACTGAAGAGTATGATATAGCTGTAGACTTAAAAAAAAATGTATTCCAGGGCTTGAAATGAGGAAATAAAAATGCACTAAGGCAGCAATGCAGCATGTATTATATAATACTAGCAGACCTGGCAAAAATCATTTAACCATAATTATAATATTTTGATATTTAAAATTGGGGGATCCTGTATTTTTTAATTTGTAAAAAAAATTAATCCAAAAATTTCATCTAAGATTTTTTTTTTTTTTGTAGTGGATCACTATATCACTTTGGAGTATAGAAAATAGTTTACAACTTGTTCTCACACCTGCTAATACATATATATAAATTTAAAAAAATCAGTCAAGCCATTTCAGAGGAGTATGGCAACTAACACTGACATGAGAATTTTATAAATAGATAATTCAGGCATGTTTAATTAAATTAGTTATAATGATGAATAGAATAGAGATTATACTGTCATGGCATTGCCATAACATAATGTTCTGGTCCATATAACGGAAATTGTTATTTGATACGTCCATAGGGTCATAAAACTAAGAAACAGCTGACAATATGACCTCTGATATTACTACAAATCCATTTGAATTTTACAGACACATCTCTGCTGACGTGGAAAGTTACATTAGTGTACACTGGGTGAAGGTTAGAGTAAATCAATTAGAATCTTCACAACAGAATTAGCAGGTACTAATCCCATCACATGTATTGTGTCTGTAAGTTAATTGTGTATCAACAAATATTTTAGGACAAAACATAATAATATATAGGATGCAAACCATGTACTCAAATTGCTACCCCATCATTTAATATTATTATTGAGTATTAACAGGAGAATAAATTAATCAAGACAATTTAACTCAGGTATGAACTAACAGTCAAGGTTTAACCCTTATTTAGGCAGGTAGACAACCATTATCAATAAATTCTATCAACCAACTGTAATCATACATGTAACAGTCTCCTAAAGTATCACATTAAAATTATTAAATATATTTCTGTTGCAACTTACTGTTTCAAGAACTATGCATAATGCATTGATTTTTGTAATGTGATCAAACAATGGGCATACTAAGTAGAACAATGCTCAACAACTTATCAAATTCATAATAAATTATTGATATATGTGAATACATACTATTAATAAATAATTAACCAGTCAAGGACCAAATGCCTACATGCTGCTAATTGGCAAAAAGTTTTGGTTAACAAAAAAACATCTATGTGGTTGTACCAGATACATAAAAAAAATTGTAAAAAAAACAATAATCATTTACATTACCAAGAAATCATAAATGTATTGAAACTGAAGATTACAATATGTAATGCCTGAGAAAGCATTGATGCTATTAGATCACAGTAATTACACTAGCCCAGTGTGTAAATGTTTAAAAATACATGTTAGGTGTGGTCAGTGACATCTATCAAGACTAGTGTTCAATGATATGCTCATTTAAATTCAATGTTGATTATGAGATTGTATTCGTGAACAATATAGCAAAGCAAAATTGCACTGCTTGTAATCATAACGTATGTAATATTTTCATGGCTCCACCATAAAGAGCTATGCTTGAGCATAATCAACTCCTCATAGTGTACTTCAGAGATTACTTTCGTTCATAATTTAAAAAATCATATGCACAAGTTTCTATGTCCACATGTTATACAAAAGATGATAGTATGGACAGCTTTAAGTCACCAGGTGATGTAGTGAGAAACTCTAATATTATCACATACAAAGTCATGTAAACTTGTGTCATTACACATAAGAACATAATTTCTAGGTTCCATAGTGGATCGGTCGAAGAATACATGATTTAGTAAATAATATAAATTAATGAGTTAAAAGGTTTCTTAAGAATACTTAGATTATATAAACTCACCTGTTTCAGCCTCTCGACATCAGTGCGAGCCTGTTGAAATGTTGGTTGCGGAGTTGTTGTGGCCGTAACAGTCTGTGCCGTCTGTGTGTACGAGGGGTACTCCAGGTTTACATTAAGAAGCTGAGCAGCATTATCTCTCGCCTCATATGCTAGGCCCCTTATTTCCAGCTCCGAGGCTGTGTGCATCAGGGATTGAAGATCTAACTCCTGGACATCAACTGATCCCTTATACATAAACTCCACCAACAAGTTGATCTCCGAAAATGGTATCCCTTTCAGGATCACGATGGGGTGCTGACATGGGTTGTCTCTAATGGAAAGAAATATCATGTCCATAAAATATTCCACTATCAGTATTGATATTGAATAATATTGATTTATCTAACAATATAAGGAGGTTATTAAATATTTCTTCTTATCATGTGATAAAACAACAACTCTGCTCAATATTAAATTTTTTATACAATTTTGTATAAATCGGTTTTAAATTACTCTTGTTATTACGCCACAGAGGTTTTTAGAAGTTTTCATAACTTAAAACACAATATTTCATTCAGATTTTTAGAGTTTATGGACGTGCATATTTAAAAATAATTTCGTAAATTAGAGCGGCACCTCTAGTAAACTTCGAGCGAAATTTAAATATAGAAATTCAGTAACTCACTTGAATATCTGTTCGAAGTAAGGACTGCAGGCGGAGAGGACGAGCTTGTGAGCCTTGAGGGTGCCATCTCGGCAGGAGAGCGTGACGTCGGCCAGCGCCGACGACGAGTAGATGGTGGTGAACAGCTGGCTCAGGTTCTGCAGGTGGTTGTTCCACTTCAAGTGGAACGTTTTGTCGCTCATCACCCCCTGCATCTGCACCACCACAAACACTATCAAACACTAATCACTCACTACTTCAAAAAAATCGACAGAAAACCGACTCTGCTGCGACCGCTACATAAAATTATAATTATTACAACTTATTTTTAGAACGATGCCCGTAAAAAACACTATACGTACGCGGTATGACAGTGTAATACTGTAGGTACGCGCCGCCGACGGAATTTAGAGCTATAAAATTTTATTTATATTATATTCGGTAAAACGGAAATTTTGACTAAAACGATCACACCGCTAATTTCTCACCTCGTATTCGCTTTTCCGACTTCCCGATTTTTCACAAGTAACACCGAAACATTTCACAAAAATTTTAAATACTTATTATGTTACACAGAAAGCCGTGTCGTAAAAAACAGAGTGGGGCACGCCGTGGCCCCCTCCTTACCCCGGCCCCCTCGCACACAATCAATATACGGAATATGAGAGCGCGGCGCGCCGCCTCGCCCCCCGCATGCTTTATTATACCGTAATTAAATATATACAAGTTTATAAATTGTACACAGGCACACATACATTCCAAGTATGGTTGTACGCAATGTTAAACATATTACAATTTAATATTGATGTCGATAAACTCTTACTTCGAACTGAGTCGACCTAAACACCTGCATTGATTTTTCCTTTACAGGTGTTTTAATTAAATTGTAGAAAATAGTTTTAAAAAATATTAAGTAGACGGGTTAGTGTTGAGACTGTATTGATGACTTGACTGATACAACAATGCAGGTTGCACTATACATTTTGAGTAATTAATTGTTAAGAAATTAAAATCTGGAGAATGTATATTTTCTTTATCCATATAATAATAGTTTTACCCAAAATGGGCCCCTCGTAGTTCTTTCAAATTTACTAATAATAAATCGTCGGTTACGAAGTATGTATGTGTGTATTAAATAAAAAGTACTTCATCTCTTTTCTTTTTACAACATGCACAACGTACGCACGCACACTGCCTCAGCCATAGGCAGGCAGGCACTAGCGAGAATTATTGTGGGTTCAGTAGACTTCTTTTTTTTATTTAAATTCCAACCTCCCGTCTACAATGTACTTATACAGAAAAGGATGCATTGTAATTTGCTATGTATGTATGAAAGAGGTACTAATAAACTTTAAAAGGGATTTCAGACTCAACGGAATATTATTCTAATAATTTAAGCGTTTCATACACTAGCTAAATAACGTATACGGTATGATACCACGGCGTATAAAGTAGTAGATTGCACGTATAGAGAACAAGTTTTATTGTATTATTTATGACTGATTTGAAAGAGAAGGGCGCATGAGCGCTGCGGTTCTTCGGTTGCATGATTATTCTATTACCTTACCAAGTAAACTGGATATTACAATGTTGCTTGTTGTTTAATAAACTTATGAATTAAAACAAATATTAAAAATATTCTATTAACAAAATAATTACGGAGATAACATGAATTATATGTAATTATTTTGTAAGTATTATATCCTGTTTATTTATACCTTTATTAGTTTTATAGATATATTGATACCTATAACTTGAAATTAACTCTATTTCAATTCTAGAATTCTTTATTCAAGAAAACATTTTTTGACTACTAAGACCATTTCAATAATTTTGTTATTTAATAATCTTCCGATAAGTTTCATGGTAAAGCGATTGAAGTCAACGAAAAGGCACTATCATTTTAACTTAAACTATAAATAAATTACACTTTCAAAATAATGTTACATATTTTAGAACAATTTGATTTCTACAAACAATAATAATTATTTATAGGTTAGAATTATAGGTCAGAGTAGCAACTTGAACAATGGTTAATACC
>DWPQ01001767.1:0-11642 GCA_018251795.1 Perichares adela | reverse complement strand
GGTAGGGGTAGGGAGAGAGTAGAGTTCATTGACATATTCAAGATTGACATAATTCTTCAGGGGTATTCGCGTAGCGTGGTCAGTGTCAGGACGCACGCTGTCCCTGGGCAAGGTGGGCATCCCCAACGTGCCGCTGAAGGCCACCCCGGTCAACCCTGAAGACGCGTCCCGCTGCCCGCCCCAAGAAGCTACTGGATCTCTTAATGGAGACTTTAGGTAAGTTCATAATAATTTCATGATGCGTAAAAGTAATTATGGTTGTACCCAAACATTGTATTACTGTTGTACTGTATTAATCAATTAATTCAATTCTCGAATTCTTTGGGAGTTGCTGTACATTATTCACATCTTGTCGACCAATAGAAATTTTATTCTATACTAGTAGACTCGGCAAACTTTATCCTGCCCGGAAAAGCGCCTGGGCCAAAAGAATGTTCTTGTAGAACATTTTATCATGTATCTCGTAAAACAATGAAATTTCTGGAAACCCTAAAAAAAAAGGGAAAAGAGTAGCCTATGTTCATCCTTCAAGACCTTCAAGTATCTCCATATGAAATTTCATCACAATCTGTTCAGCAGTTTGACCGTGATCATGTCACAGACAGAGTTACTTCAGCATAGATATAATATTAGTATAGATAGTTAACATTTATAAAGTCTGGATAATGATCCCATTTCCTGTTCAAATGTCAATAGCTCCTTGGTCTCTAAACCTGTGTGATATTGTTAATTCACTAACAATTTGGTTCTGTCTATTGTTACTTTCCAGAATACGAGGTCTTCTGCCCAACTGTCAGTACAACATTGAACTGAAAGAATCCTCCACTCCGGAACTAGCAGGACTCAAGCTTGCTAAAGCTCCGCCAACACTTGAGGTAATTGTACTGGTGTTCACGTAAATACTCTATTTATATGTTGGTGTAAATTATGAAATCTTAAGTATTTGTGTATATTAAAATGTATCTTGTCTATGCCCTTACCCTGTTGCTGTGGCTGTCATAATAGTTTTATATTGTCTGTTTTTTTTATACCCAACTGACCATAATGACCACATAAAAGATAGATTTATCCAGTTTGGTGCTATCTTTTGGAAATGAAACGCATAGAAACATTTGGGTGATATTTTTTTATTTATATAGATTCAGTTAAATATCTTCTTCTCGAAGTGCCTCTCCAACTAGTGGAGGCTGGCGATCAGCTTCCTGCTCTCGTCCTTATTATTTATTCTGCAGAATATCTCAGAGACGCTGGTGATTCCGATCCACTCTCTGATGTTACGGCTACGTAACAACTTCTTTCTTCTACCAACCTTCCTGTTTCTAACGACTTTTCCCATCGTGAGTTGGAGAAGATTGTATCGCTGATGTCGTGGAACGTGGCCCAAAGAGGAGATTTTCCTTTGTTTGACTGTAAGCTTAAGCAGTGAAATATAAAAAAATCCAATGTCACATGGTCCTAGGTTAAAGAAAAGGACATCGAAAACGTTCGGCTGATAGTGATCCAGCCGCACCAGCTGACGGACGTGAACGTGCTGGTGTACACGCCCAACGTGGACCACTACAAGAGTCTGCGGCTGTCGCTGGCGCTGGAGACCACGGCGCAGACCCCCGTGTTCTCCACGCGGCTGGACCCGGCGGGCTACGGGCCCGACCTCAACCCCGGCCTCGTGTACGCGCTGCCGCGGCTCCCGGCCGACAACAGGAGCTACGTGCTGCACCTGGAGTCCACGCTGTCCAAGGCCACGCACAACTACGGCGAGCACACCTTCTACTTCACGTCCGATGGCAGATTCAAACACTTCCACATCGATTTTGTACCTAAGGTCAGTAACAGTAACAATATCGTTTATTTAAATTCGATGGTGAACTAAAGTCTACCTTATGCTGACTATTATCCTTTCGGAAGAATTTAGCACATACTCCACTACACTTGCTAAGTTAAGAATTATTAGATTTGAGCTATTGCAATTGCCTCCCTAAATAATTATATTATTATGTAGTTCCTATGCAGTCTACGCGCCTTGCTAGTACTGTATAAATTTACCGCTCTTACAGTGCAGTACGTACAGAACACTACTCAATTAAAAGTTATTACAAGTAATCTACGGAGTTAGATCAATATTGTTTACACACTAGCGAGGTACAGATTTCTCTTATGTATGTTTGACTACATTGTTTATATTTGTGGGTATGTAGGTTCGCGCCAGCGAGCAAGAACTGCGGCACACATCAGTGCTGGTGGTGCCGCTGCTGGGTGTGCTGCTGCTGGCGTACTTCCAGCGCGGACGTCTGCCGCGCCTGCCCGCCCTGCGCTCGGCCGCCTCGCCTACCCCTGCGGCGCCTGCGCGCAAACCACCACGCAAGAAGACGCAGTAGGCTGAGTTGGACTTTGACAAAATTAGAACTATGAGTATGTTTAGATCCCCAGACAATACATTGCAACATATCGCTGGACGGAACAAGTTTTACTGTATATTAAAAAGTTAACAACACTGTGATGCTTCGAGGGAGTGTGCAAGACATACATATGTGTCCTTCCCAATGGTACAGTACACCATGCGTCAATGTCTTTAACATCTGCGGTAGTATGATAAACAAGTGATTTTTTTTTTAATAACTCAATAAATTTAGCCAAGCTCTGGATCTAAACATATTATGTTTCCCTATTGTCTTAACACGAGCCCGGCCTAGAACGTGCATATCTGTGTCGCAGAGTTCGCTCGTCATCTCATGTCCATGTGCAGCGGAGATTTATCTTTGAAGAGTTGTGTGGTCGTTTTGTCGGATATGGACAAAATAACTGTAAATCGTGGTCTATAACATATAGTGTGCTCATACACAATCACATACTTTTATAATGATGTTGTATATTTTTACCAAGTGTACAATTTGGTATTTCAATTTAACTAAGGAGGACTTGTTTGTCATGTAAATAAAAATGAATAGAATCAAATTTATTTAAGTTCAAGTTGTATGAGGAATAAATCAGATCACCTAATTAAATCACTTCAAAATTATTATTATTTTTTTCTTTTTAATTTATTCAAAGATTATTTATTTAAAAAATATTAGAATATTCATTATACAAATGGGAAGCTATAAAATTATAATTGTACGAGTTGTAATACACAAGTTACAACATATCATGAATTGTGTGACATTCCTGGATTAGTATATGAGAAATATGATGTTTAAATGAGTTTTCCATCAAGTCAATCAAATTTCCACTTTTTCTCGGAGATGTGTTTGATTTTGCAAGAATAACAGTAATGGAATTATTTTATTCGACAATGAATTTGTTGTATTTACATAAATAGCATTTATACCAGTTATGGGTAAGGTAACCTTTCGATGAGAAATTCGGGTTAGGTGTAAGTCTGTATAGCAAAGGAAAAGTGTGTATGTGAGCTTAATTTGCTTTATGTCAATTTATGACAAGGTTTATTGTCGTGTTTCGTTCACAAAATTATTTTCGTTCATACATTGTTCATCAATTCCTACATCATTGTTTGTAAAGAGTCCCAAGTGCCAATGAACTGGTATTTTTATACATTGACTGAACACACGAATTAATGTAATGAATATATTGTGTGGAATGTTTATTTAAGTCATATGTTTTGTTGTTTATTTTATAAGCAGAGAATGTGTTGTGAAGGGTTACAGTATTTTGTTAGGTTACAATGAGGTGAGAAATAAAAATTTTACTTATGAATTGTTTGTTTAAATCTATTTAATTTGACTTTGGCTAGCGGGATCCTCCAAAGTGCAAGGGTACGAATACGGTAGTAGACCAACTGACTTACCGAAAGGAATACCAAGTTGAACCAATAAAACAGGACATTATGATGCATCGATTTTATTCTCATTTTAGAAAATGGTATCACTTCATCATAACAAATCATATTCACGTATTTTTTCGTGTAATTCTATATTGCTATTTACAATTTGTCTCTTATTTATATGTACAATATTTGATTTAAAATTTTATATTTACATAATACTTACATGATTGAACCTTAAAGTGACTTCAGGTATCGATACAATTATAATTAACATTTAAACTTCGATAAAAATATATGACTCACATAGATATTGCATTATTTTTAAATTGACTTTTAAATGAATTTACACTTTGAAGTGGTAAACATTAATATATTTTTCTAAGTTTACCCCTGTACAAGACCCCTAATTAAAACTGCTGTGCATAGGTGACATGCATTTTAATTGTATATGTACCCCTTGTTTATTGTTTCCTATTCGGTGGTTTTGTTATCATGGCTGCCTTATCCTTTTTAATTTGTAACATCCTTCACTATTGGTCGTTCGAGCCGAATATTACTAGTCCCACATATTCAACAAATGTTTACATCCGGACGAATCAGCCGTCGTGCCACGTGGCGTAGGACACTGCGAGAGGCTCGGGAGGCAGCTGCGGCCGCAAGAGGGCGGGCTCCTCGCCGCGACCGTGCCCCTTCATGTGGCGGTTAAGCGCACACTTCTGAATGAAGGCCTGACTGCACAGCTGACACTTGTGCGGCTTCTCCCCCGTGTGGATCATGCGATGATTGCGGAGGTCCTTTCGTGCCATGAATCGCTTGGGACACAGGTCACAGGCGTATGGTCTCTCACCTGCCAAAATTTGTAACATTCGCTATACACTTTTGTGTTATTGAATGAAGGATTTGTGAGAGATTGTATTCATTATGATATGAAACAGGGCTTTATATTCAGAAA
Source organism: Perichares adela (assembly GCA_018251795.1). Lineage (NCBI taxonomy): Eukaryota > Metazoa > Arthropoda > Insecta > Lepidoptera > Hesperiidae > Perichares > Perichares adela. The sequence continues at coordinate 6,909 of DWPQ01001767.1, read as the reverse complement.
AATTGTCGGTTATGCCGACTAGTTTCGGTTCATTAAGAGGACCTTTATCAAGGCGAGCGGTCACTGCGCGCGGCCAGGCGATCACTGATGATAGTGTGTCATATCATAACGAATACATTTTGTTATTGAAAGACCTTACTTGTTAGATATAAAAGTAGCTGATGGTTCCAGCAACGATAGAATAGTGGTTTAGATGTTAGTTACTCGCACTGAGAAATAAAGATTCGAATCCTGCTCCTCCTTTTACAATTAATATGTGTAAATCTAATTATCACTTACTACGTCCTCCGAAAGTTATTCAATTAGTCACAATAGACAAAACATTGGACTTGATGCTTTATTATAATAACAAACAGAGACCATTTAATCCAACTGACCTGTATGTGTCCGCATGTGTATCGCTTGAAAACTTCTGCTTTTAAACGTCTTCTCACACAACTGGCACGAGAACGGTTTGTCCGACGAATGTGACCGCATGTGCTTCACCAAGTCAGCCTGCAATCACAAACATTTGTATTGCAGCTAAGTTATGTCATTTTAAAGTTCACATAAACACTAACTGACCTCGCAAATGTCGTTTAGCCGTATAATACTTTGGTATTCAAAATTAGGGGTTGCTGATAGCAAGCTGAAAATTGAGTGTTACGTGTATTTGTAATGCCAAATCATAATAAAATTAAAACCAAAAATTTATTCAAGAAATTTAAAAAAATGTGGGCCACCCTTTCCCTTTAAGGGTATAAAAAACAGATTAAACCCATTCTCAGACCTACTGAACATGTATAAAAAATGTACTGAGAATCGATCAAGCCGACGCCGAGAATTTCATGTACATAGAAGTTTCTTTAAGAAAATTAATACTGATACCTTGATATAGAAGCGCATGTCGCAGGCGGTGCACGCGAAGTTCTTGACGCCGGTGTGTCTGATGAGGTGCGTCTTGAGGTTGCCGGGCTGCGCGAATCGCTTGCCACACTGCGAGCACCCGTAGTTCTTCTCCTTATTGTGTGTGTCTATGTGCATCTGTCATCACACACAAACCGAGATACATAATATAATCATTTAATTCCTTCCAATAACAAATACACACTTCACTATTACTTAGTAGGTACACTACAAGCTAGACTGTTAACCGACTACATAACTGGTTCCAACTTGAACAATGTATAATTCAAAAGAATAAAATACCTTCGAAGGTATTTTATAGACCATTATGGTCTAGTGATACAATATATGGTCTTGTAAGACTACAGTAGAATCGACCGATTGCGATGAAATTTGATATAGAGATACTTGAAAGTCTTGGGATGAAAATAGGACTACCTTTTTCACATTATTTTTTAGTTTTTCCAGAAATTTCCTAGTTTACACACCTTCAAGTTGTAAGCTTGCACAAACTTGGCGCTGCAGAGGTGGCAGGCGTGCTTCTTGACGCCGGCGTGGATGAGCTCGTGGTTCTTCAGGACGTTGAGGTACGCGAAGTTCTTGCCGCACGTCAGACACTGGTACTTGCGGACGGCCGTGTGCACGCGCGCGTGGCTGTTCAGGTTGCGGAGCGTCAGGAATGTCTTGTCGCAGTGTTCACACTTTATGTCCGGCTGGAGCGGTAAAACATACTTCTATGATTCGATGCTGGAGGTTCAAGTCAAGTACTTGACTCAAGTACTAGTGGCTCGTTCATAGGTACATGTGTTAAATATATTTACATACGTTACAAATTACGGGACTGTTATATTGAAAAAGGAAAAGGTTAGTGTAAATAATAATAAGATAGCTATAAATATATCCTTGCCGCTTTTTCTTCTAGGACTTACTCATGGTAGGGATTAGCAGATTGGCGTAAATTGACTTCCGAAAAGTGTTTTTAGAAACCACTTCGAATAAAATTTCAATTCATTTTATTAAGCCTGATGAAGACACTGTATCTACCCTTAGCACTGATGAAGCAACCTCCAAACTAAACCACAGCTACAACATTTAGCAGTAAGCCAACTGGTTAAGTTTACAATATACCTTTTTACCAAAGTGACTTCTCATGTGCGCTTCGAAGTTTTCGTATTTCTGAAAGTTCTTTCCACACTTCATGCATTTCATTCTCTCTCGCTTCTTCACCGCCTGTTCGACCAGCCTCGCAGGTCCTCGTCTTCTTCTTCTGTTGATGATAAAGGAGAATTGGTGAACTACTATGTTAGCAATATCTCACCTACCCATATAATAAAAACCATGGTCTAAAAGCGAACATTTCACGACTTTGTAGTTCGTTCGGAGTGCACATATCCGCCTAACATAAGGTCCCTGGTTTAATAGTCGGCGGGCTGATATTTCCATATCAATTGATTGTTTAAATTGTGTGTTTGCATCTCATTTATCTTGCCATTGGGTAGCCTAATTGTTGGTTTATCGACAATGGATAGGAATATTTAAAATATTCATGGGCAACAATCACCACTCACCATAAAATAGTCTTGTTACTATTGGTCTATTATTCACTAAAAAAAGCTGACTATCTAAATGGGAGCATGTACAAAACAACAACTAACTTTACTTTAGGTGGTTCAATATTTTCTGAAGGTATGTGGTGTTCCTGTATTCCCATGTCTTCCTGGAGCTCTGTTATATTCACTTCCACTATATCATTTCTTTCTGTTGTTGTTGGATGGATTTCTGGCTTACCCTACAAAAATAAGAATGATCTTTATGCATATGTGTAATTTGATGTAATGTTTAGAATTCATTTGAGGAGTAAAAGTAAAACTCCATAGGTAGCAGAGGGCATTTATCATCAGGCCTACTAGTTTGGCCAGGTATTTTAAAAAATGTGACATTATTCTTTGGCACACAACTAGGAAGATTAAGGTGTCATAGACATAGGTAACATACAGAAAACATAATAATTTAAATACATTTTATTAACTTAATCATAGAATACACTTTGAAAAGTATACAGATGTCATCCCATCATTGCTACAAGATATTGTTGCCTTAAATTGACATAAATCACTACCAAAATAAAATATAATTATACCTGAATATTGCATTGCTGTTTCAGGATAATGTTGGATCTGACAACTACTTGCTTAAAGTAATACAGCTTGTTCAAAAGATCCACACAAGTCTGGCAGATCAGCTGGGGTAAAGGATCAGCATCGGATACCTAAAAAATAAATAAACCAGTATTAATAAAAAACAGATTTTATTTCATGTTCTTTATCAGTTATATTATTTAGCCCTTAGACCAATCTAATGTTAATCTAGTCAGCGTTTGCTAACAACATTTATACTTCATCTAAAAAATCTTTTCCATCGCTAGTTATACCCATTGCAAGCCAATAGTTACCTTTCCAATTCTTTGGGATTTGCTTGGATTGGTCAACATGAATATGAATGTTTTGTTACTTAACCATGTAATATATTTTTATGCATGATGAAATAATTTAAAATAATAGAAGCCAGAAACAACTCCAAAAGTATTTTGGTTCTGTAATTTATCATATGTGTTTATTACTGCACCTTGATATATAGTCTGAAACCGGACAGTTTTATGGAGTTTCAAAACGTTTTAGGCATCAATAAATACGAAAATAGATACTTTACTTACGTCAACAGATGTGCAGTACTTGAACACCTCAGCTGAGCAAACTGTAAACAACTCCTTCAGCGGACTAGCGTCAGATAAACAAGCTCGACATATCTTTTTGAAATCCAAAAGAGTCGCCATTGCACTCTGCATTAAAATATACACATATTCTGCGAGTTTTAAAGCGGTCAACAATTTCTTGTTCAATTATTGTTTTTAATTACTTGTATACAAAATAACAAAAAATATTGTCGAAACGTCAGTCAAACTTTAAGAAATGTCAAAAATCAAAACAGTAATCACTATCTATGGTTTAACAAAACATAGAGTACTCAGCTCAACAAATGTAAAGCCGATTATTAATATTATTACAGATTTCCTTTTATAATTGTAAATTATTCCTTTTATAATTTCAGCAGTCTTCCCACGAAAGGGTCCATAAAACTTTACGTTTAATAAAAGCACCTCCTTGGTATGTAAAGGTATTGGGAATTACCTTTTTTTTAAGAATAGAAAAAAAATGATGTCTTTGCTTTTATTAATATCCATAAATCAAATGTTCCACTAGAAATATTTTCTTGTAAGTGCATAAAAAATAATTTATCTTTTGATATGTTTCGGTATGTCCCTAAATCTATGGATATATGGAAGTTATTTTCTCAAACCTGAGAAATATTCTTAAATTTTAAAAGGTTCCCTGATATTTTTACTTATCGGACCCAAACAAAAGTTAACATATCATCTCAACATAATTATTATTATTATATAGTGAGGGAGTCCTAGTGAAGCAGTCATAGTGAGACGGTCCTAGTTAGCCATTCATTGTATATGATCTTTGTAGTTCTAATCGAATAAACATACACGTTGAATTTATTTGACCCATGGTTCCATGTTATGTATATAAATTTACTTTTTAACTTTAATTGATTTTAACTTAACTTTATTGAAACACATCTAACATTATAGTCATAAATACATGGGATTTCAGTGTCTGCTTGCAGTAAAAGTGGCTAATTCCGAAATATTTAATTTACTTGTAACGAAGTTAAACGTTACAATTCACGTTTATATACGATACGTACAACAATAAGCTTGGGAGCGCGTCTACCTTTAGTTGTCCTATATATTTCCTGAGCTGAACCCTAGGCCTGTGAACCCTATACTTAGGGTTATTATGGATAACTATGAAAACAAAAGTTATATGATTTTAAACTGGTATTATCGCGGACTGTACATATTATTGATATTTTACAGGTAGGTACTCACGATAAGATCAGTTGAGTCGTGACCACGATCCATGTAACTGGGCCGAAATATCGGCAAACAAATATATATATATCGTGAGTACCCGTAAAATACTAATAAAAGTTATATGTTACCTATTCTCCATCGCTATGTAACTATCTATATCAATCTCAGAAAAAAAAATAGGCAAAACTACCAACGTGTTAACACTCTCGTGGGATACTTTCAGGAACTAACTGTGTTCATTGGTGAACTCTTTCAGACTTGTAGGTCAAAGACTCCTCACGTTCTACATCCTAGTTGAGGTTGACAAACAGACGTAGTGACTTATTATACATGTTTTTGGATGGAATTTAGCTTAGTTGGTGATAAACTTGTATGCCCAGGGTTCAATGCCCGAAAGTGTGAATTTTCTTTTCTTTCATCTCTAGGCCCAAGTTACCACTTGGTTTTGAGGAATCCTACTCGACAAGGGAAGAGGCAATGCCGCTTGTATTTAAGTCTATGTAACACAAATAAGCATAATTAATTATTGTTTTTTTAACTATTATTTGGAACACAATCTACCTATAAAGAAAATCTAGATTTAGTGGCCGTATTAAAATCAGCAATACGCTTATAGCCAAAGTTTATAGATGTTTTGGTCCTATAGATCAGTCTTATCAAAATCATAATAAATTATAAAATATAGGACGTTAGAGAAATCTGGTGAAAGTATTAAAATAAAATTTTGATATCATTTTCAATAAACTAATTTCGTAAACTTGATTCTTTAAAGGATTATAAAGGATATATTTATGATAATATACCTAATTGTTATGTTACGTGTATGTGTATTGTGTACATAAATGAACGTCTTATCTTTGATACTTGAATCATCTGTGTCAAATATCACTTTAATAAATATAGGTCAGTCCACTTTAACCACTTAGGTAAGTACATAATGTATTGTACATGGATGTTGTAAGTCTCCTTGTAAATGATGATATGAGTTTTATTGGGTAACTTGTTATACTAATGCAGATTTTACTCAGCTAATAAAATTGTTATGTCTATGACCAGCGTATTAAAATAATGTTAGTAGGCTACCGACCAATTATCAGGTACAAATTTATAATTGCTTAAAGGTACCTATTATTTCTGTAATGAATATACCTTAAGTGTAATAGATTGGCATATGTTATATATGGGTCTTTCTTTCTTATAATAATCCTGTGAACCGTTACACGCCGGTGTAGAAGAGTGTAAGGTGGAGATTAAAATATGAATAATATTAATAGTGTTTTACTAATCAAACTATACATACCATTAAAGTTAATCGCAAATTTATGAACAATATGGTAATTAAAATTCTGATTAAGCGTTCTTACTGTTTATCTATATGGTTTAGATACCTATTACAATAAAGTCTATATCATTTCCGGCTAGTGAAAGATCTTTGACTCTCTTAATAAAGGTTTTTCAAACCTGTTATCTCTGCATGCTGAGTTAACTAACTGTATATCGACACACATTTGTTTTGTATCATCGTTCAACATAATCAGGCGAAGAGAAGCACCTACGTCATTTCGAAGCTACGTCGCAGAGTGAATATTGTTTTAGGTTATGTTTGTTATTAACGTTTGTAAAAACTATAGTGCTGTTTTGAATTTCGAATATACCTACCAGTTGTGCTGTAGTTACACACCAAATAGGTAGATAAGATATAATTAAAAAACCAGTTGTAAGTACCTCGAAATAAAAACAATACCAGACAAGTGCTGTTACAAATTGTACACAATGGCTGTGTGATACATGTTTACAAATTATCAATTGTTAACAAAACAAAACTACTCGTATGTAAAACCGTCGCAAGGCCTGTAAAAGAGTCGCATTTAAAACTGATAACATACGTTTTCAGTCGTTAACTGGCGAGTGCGGAGTGAAGTTGTGCCTTTGTTTACAAATTTTAAGTCACAATAACAAAAAAATGAGCGGAATTACACGAAATGACGAAGTGCCAATTACGAGCGTGCCGAACACCGAGAGGATCAATAAGTTGAATGAACATTTTGTTAAGGAATTTCAGTGCAAACCGTCGTTCTACG
>DWPQ01001766.1:0-11644 GCA_018251795.1 Perichares adela | reverse complement strand
TTTCTTCAATGTACGACTCTTCAACGCTGCAACGTAAACACAGCATGCCTGATATAAAACGGTGAGATGATGATCGACGATGTTACTTTAACCTAATTATTTTTTATCTCAATGTAATCGAAATTACAGCAATTATTTTTTTGTTTAATTCAATGTGCGGCACAGATTTTCAACAAGCTAATCTGTAGCGCAGAAAATTAGCGTGTACAAGCGAGCTATTTGTAGGTTTAATTACTTTTTGCTTCGTTCTACAGCGTAGTCAAGCTTTTCGCTTTACGATCCTCTCCGCTGAGCTCCGTGAGATTAGACGTGGGAGTGACTCCTCCGTGACGCTTGACTGATGTTACCAATTACAGGCAGATTATTAACTTGCATTAACAATATGTTGCATAACAACTAATGAACAATACGCTATTATTAACAAAGATTTCTATTAAAGATAATTCTTCGAATGTTATTTAAGCTGTCAGATTTGTGTCAAGGAGTCGCAAAATAAGAAAAAAATAGCTATTGGCGCAACATAAATTATGCAAAACGAGAGGTGTCTACACTTTAATTACGTTGAATTGATCGCGATAGTAATAAACATCTAGTAGTTGGTTTTTATAGATTTCGTATCAAATTTCATTGATCTCGCACCTATTCGCCCACTAGTCCATCTATTACCATATTTAATATGCAAGGAATTTTATGGCATCCGAAAAATATATCATCGCCTCCACCTTTTTTTAAATCTATCAAGCTCATCGCTCTTCCGGACTGACGCCCACACGATAGACATATGTCTCTACTCAGTTCGCACCTTTAGCTTTATTTAACTGATCCTAAACTGAGACATTTCAAATGATTATCATAAATCGACCCGATCGATAACCACCAGTCTGCACCAACTCGAACACTTGGTGACTGACGCGGAACTGCTCAGAACCATTCAATGTCTAGCATTACATTTATTCAATAATTGACACCAATCTCACTGACTCCGTTACAAATTGTAGATTTACAAAGTGATAAACGATCCTTGGATAGAAGTTGATCAGATCCGCATCCAATATCGTGTTCCGAAATTTTAATGGCTTTAAACTTGACCTTGCCTTTATATTTGGCGGTGCGATTGTGCAATTTACTGTATTTGTAACACATTGTAATATCACGTTCACTGTTTTACAACGTTACAATAACATCTCATTGTTAACTTTAATTATTGCTATTAAACGCATTAGCTTTGTTCACAATGTCCGTAATCATTTAAGCCTATAATTCTGTTCGAGACAAGAATCTAGATAGTTAGGTGCAGCGAAACAACTCTATCGAGCGGGGAGCCTTTTGTGTCCACGAATACTTTCTAATTGACCTTTGTCGGTACCGAGCTACATGGAAATAGTCCAAGGCCAGCCAGCAGTAGCGGATTCGAGATCCGGTGGTCACGACTCCAGCCTACCTTACTGCCCGATAATTGCTACATAACAATCCTGCAAATACAGATAAGCACACGGTTTAACTACAACTTTGCTAATGTTACCTCTATCACTAATAATTATTATTTCATTCACTAAAAGTTTACTAATTTCACTAATTCATAATTTTATTCATTTCGTAAATTAGTGAATATTGAAGCGTTGTTTGCCAAAGTATAATTAGTTTTGTGAATACATAACATTTTGAAAGTGTTGAAACTATTATTACCATGTTGTTGTGTTTGTCATTTTTCTTTTAAAGTCTACAGATAACTGTAGTGGAACTATCTTATTCTATTTATTATATTTTATTCTATTATTATTATATGTAGGGAAATATGGTTGTAAAAAATTCAAATTACTTAAAATTTCATGATCATTAGATCATGTTAGAATGAAATTTAAAGAATATTCTTCTTCAAGTCCTAGAAGATACAGGCAATAAGGTCCTAAAAAAATTGTCTAAGACTAAAAAAGGAATACTTAATTAGCAACGTTAGTTTTTGCCTGCGAACTAAGTGTCTAAAAATTCCTAAATTGCTTTATCAGTAGCATCGGTTCCATTCATATGTTCACGGTCACGGGCCGATAATCCGTGTGGACCGGTCGTTCAACCGGAACTCATTTTTACTCTTTGAATACTCCCACCAAGTTTGTCATTAACTCACCGAAGATATCAAAATTAAAACTTTAAATTGAGGCACCAAGAAATTTGCGAGTTAATCGACTTTTGTATTGACTTTTTAACTCATTTATTTTGAGATTCCCGTACAGTTATACATTCACTTGGATTTTTTAATTTATAGCCATCATCTTGCTCCTCGTCACCTATTATAATAAAGATTTATAATACATATTTGATAATATCTGAGTCTGCTAAAGAGGCTAAATATTGAAGAGACGTGTAATTACCAAAACATATCAACATATTATAACGTTTGAGAGTCTCTCTCAACATATTATAAACTTTAAGAAGCTGTATAACGTTATTCTTCTATCAGTAAAACCCAATCTCATCCCCTCGTGGTCGGCCCTGCTGAACAACTGTTAAGATATTTTTAAAAATATGGCGTTTTGTATCAGTCGATTTAATTCCAATGGTATTAGTGCATGGTGATAAAGCTTACCTACGTGGATAGCGCCCTCTTCCTTCTAGAATGAACTGAGGTTTGTTAAAAATCGATTTCGATTGATTCGTGAGGTGGTTAAAAATCGGATACATTGTCTCCTTCTAAACCAGCAACGATGATTTAAATGGCGATGCTTTTGATGGTAATGTCGTCCATGGTCACGGTGACTACTTACCACCTGAAACCCGTCTATTCAATTCACGGCTATTGATATAGAAATAGCAACCTTATACCCCAGGAACCGGTCAAGCATTGTGAGCACGACCTCTTGCGCCATATTGAGCGTGACGATTTTTTTGCTCATTAATATCATGCATAATTATAGTAACTTCAAATTGGGGCCAAGTTAACTTTTACTTTTAATAAGATAGATAGATGTTGTATAACAAGTTAAAAGTATTTAGTAAATCATTTTAATTATAATCTTTACCTCGGGTTAAATATTCGTTAGTTATAGGGATTTTGCGTTCGATTTATGCGAAAATAAAATAAGGCAGCTTCGAATTCAGACCCTAGAATAACTTTATAATCGGGACTGTAAAATAAATGGATTTTCTGCTTGCTTGCTAATTTTTATTTCACACGGTGTTAACCTACTCTATCAGCTAATCCACCAAACTAGTTTGATGCGAATCATATAAAAACTAGACGTAGTCCAAACATGTTGCACATATCCGATAAGTCATAAAGGTTTCGTTCACCTCTTAAACAGATTCGCGATGCGCTCAAGAACTTGTAAACTTGACTCGTTGACGACACAGGTATACAATCTGAAAGCCGCTGACCGTGTGACCCAGTAAACTCGCGCTGAAAGCGCACGCAGCCGTGTACCGTCCAGGAGACAGATTCTAGAACTACGTCTTAATAAACATCTGTCAGTGAAATTATTTAATTGAATTAATACTTCTTGAACGTGTGTTTATACGGACATTAATAAATAGAGTACTCTTTATGTGTGTATTGTGCTCTTTATGAGTGTATGTACACACAGGGAAAGAAGTTGAACTATATTATACAGCAAACACCGTACAGGTATATCCAGCAATCTCACTAGACATCCTGTAGACAGGAAAATTAATAATTAGATAGTTTAAAATTCTAAATACAAAGCCATAGTATGTAGCTGTGTTTGAGCAGCAATGACGGTGATTTCAATTCAGACGGAGTAGTTTGAATATTTAAACACAGTTACGTGAGTGCTGCATATTAATTTAATTTGTAAAACATAAACAAAATAAGACCGTTCTAGTTAACTATGCAAAGTCAAATTGAGTAATTAGTGTGTAAAGTTTATCAACCTGCATTTTGCACATGGATTATGACTCTTTTGTATACAGTCATAATATTGACGTTCTGCTGTATGACACTTCTAGCTCCGCAAGGAAGTCAGGTATGTATTAGATTTCCCTCCGATACCAAAAAAGAAAAGGTATTGGTAAATACATTAATAATATATTACATAATAGATCGGTTAGATTCAATCAAATTATACCAAAAAATCCATAGTGTTATGCAAATAAAATTGAAGTTTTCTTAAATTCAACTACATACAATTTCTCGTTTGTAAATGTAGCCAACTTCAATCCCAAGTATAGAAGGAACTGGCAGAATGTAGAAAGTCTTAGAGTTAATGTTTACTAAATTACTTGACGATATTTCCATTTCACTTGAATTGTCGATGACCGATACTTGTGTGTGGAGACCCTCGTGCGACCAGACGACTCGTGAGATAAGAACCGCACGGAATGTTTTATTAATCGACCCCATTGTTTGTTCTGGTGGTACCGGCCTTATAAAGCTTCTCACTTGACTATTCATGAAAAAAGATAGTTCAACCGCCTATCGTCTGATCTCTTGAGAGCTCGTTTGTAATGCTCTTGAATTTCAATACAACAAATTGAAACATTTATGCAATCCACTGCAGCCGATTTCGAATCACCTGAAGAATGTTTAAAATAAAATATTAATTGTCCGACGTGGAAATTCGTGTCATTGCTTTTCCAGTCGTTAAGGCTTGTTATAGTTTTTTTTTAGTTGTTGTTAAATACAAATAAAAAATTGAAAAATGCTACTTCCGAATTACACCTTTAAATTTTTCAGTTCTTCATTTTACATTTCTTCGCCATTAAAGCGAATAAATTTTGTTGCATCATTTTGACTATAATATTCAAATTCCTCATACGTTAGCGATCAAGCATTCATCGGCCGAAGGTCATTGGGGCGAATTGTTAACATGTACGCTCACTACCTCTGAATGAAGCTGATCAAAATAAGACAACGTCGTGTTGTATCTCCGCAATGCATCATGGACCACCGGCCGAGCACATTTGCATATCTCCGGTACAACCAACCTGTTGCACCGTGCCGTCTACACCCTATGTTAATTGACCGTTAGAAGTCCTTTTTTGCTATACGTTTCGTTTGTAGCGGTTCCGTTTTTGTTTTGACATTCCTTTGCTTTACTGAACTGGAACCAAATTACATCGGTTTCCAATATCGACGAGCGAAATTAAAATGAAAGATATGACGTGCACAGTATTACGTATAGCAATTGTTGTTATCAATCATTTTAAACTTTAATGGTTCATTTTAATATCTATTGTAGTTTAGAGAAAATTTTGATTAATATTTTTTTTTATGTTGTATGCGTAATGTTGAGTTAAAGTTAATAATTGCTATTATCAAAAGACATCACAACAAATTACATAGTAACGAAATCACTATGACATGTTTTGAGCATATTACGAGTGCTGTTGCAATATCGCTTGACAATTTAATTCCATAGAAACGTAAACTGAGTTTAACTAAGCTCTTAACTTGGTATAACGTTCATAAAAAATATAAAATTCATAACGCTGTCTTGTTTATCCTACTCTTGTTAATAACATTTCGTATGGATCTTTTCTTATGCTTTTGAAATTGTAGAAAGTAATAATTTTAAAAGCTGTATTATTTATTCTCATCTCGTTGCAATTTAATCTGAGACAGCGAAATAAATTAGTAGAACTTCATAAGAAACAACTTGACCAACAGCAAAGAAGACATGCTAAATGAATTCATTTTCTGTTTCTACTATAGCTAGTGCATTTACTATAATGTTTAAAACATTCATTCGTTTGTCACTCTCACTTTCTCTGGCGTAGAATGAACGATTAAAATTCTGTTCACGATCTCCAGATTGTAATTCAGTGAGGTTGTCAGAGTGCAATCGAGCTTTTAATGCGAGTATTCACTCTTGATAATTCAATCCTTTCGTTCGTAGTGTTCATAAAAGGAACAATACTGATTCCGTCTGTATGAATCTCGCGTACCAATTATTTTTTTGCAAACCCTTTCGACACATAAGCTATTTTCATATTATTCTCTTTCCATTCATTAATTTTGTGATGTGCATTAATTTTTTTATATTTCAATAATAATAATATAATTATAATACTTTGATAAAACTTCATATTTTGAAGATTGAACAAAATTGCTACTTATGATAGTAAACATTATTTCTGAACATGACAATCTCAAGAACAATCACATGGATTTGTATTAACGTTATACTAAGAGTTAACTAAAACATGTAACTTAATGGAACCGCATATATCAATCTGAGAATTTTCATTTTAGATTGGACCTAATCTTAATTACATAAAATTGAAAATGAAACAGATTCGCAGGACATAAAATATTAAGAATCCTGGAAGCTCTATCAGGCTAAAAAAATCTAGTCAAGAGACACAAAAAATGAATTTTATTACTTAAAAATAATAATTCCAATACCCACGTGGACCTGAGCCAACGACCATGACGAAAGACACTTAAATCATTCGAATATGGGCGTCTCAAAAATATGCCAAATATTTATTAGCACGTAATTTGCAAATCAATTAAGAACGCTGGTTTATTTTATTACCTTGATTTTCATCAGATATGGAAATGTTGGTTTTTATCGATATCCATAACTAATAAATATGCAAACAGTTAATTGATTGATTGTATTGACACTGTTCAGTTCGACTTCCTCTACTTTCTTTTATGTTATTTCTTCCAATATATTATCTTCTTTATCACGACTCGTAGTCAATGGTTGGACAACAGTTCCTTTTCTATCGAGATGTTACATTGAACATGTTCTGTAATGTTATATTGTGAATTAGAATTTGTGAAGCATACATCGCCATTGTCAAGTTTAACTTGATTTGCTTTCTATACTTCTATAGTCCCTACCTACGTTTTAAATGTTATTGTTTCTTCGAATGACATTTGTTATATAGGTACCTATTGGTATTGTTTGCTGTAATTGTTTATTCGAAGCGATGCATAATGGCTTTCACCAAACTCCATTGTTGATTCATTGGTAAGGTTTATTTTTAATGAAATGCAATCATTTGCTTATTGTTCTATGATGGGTAGAAGGCATTCTGTACGGCCCAAGTTACCTCTTCGTAGCATTATCTAATATCAATTTAATATGACTTGCATATATTATAAATTACTAGCTGACCCCGCAAACGTCGTTTTGCCATACAAATTATTGTATTTAAAAAATTAAGTAGGAAAATTATGGACTATGTATATTTTTAAATGCAAAATCATAAAAAAAATGTGCATAGAATAAAAAAAAAAGTTTGGGTGGGTTATAACTTGGAGGTATGAAAAATAGATAACAACCGACTAGATCGGAAGAGTATGGCAACTAACAACATGACACGAGAATTTTAAATTAAAAAAATACCCAGTTTCTTTCTGCATAAGCGGATCTTCTGCTTCTCGCCGTCAACGCGTGATACTGTTACCGAGACCGCTTGCCATCAATAATAAAATATACACATTTGTATGCAACAGGACTAATCAATAATAAGGCGCACTTATTGTATTTAATGATAATGTAGTGAAAATTGAACCGTTACACTTAATATATAAAGATCACTTAAAGGCAAAGTACTGACAAATAGATATTTACTGTCGTAATTTTAATGCCAGTCTTCTGACAATTGAACCAACGGTATAAGTACTTTAAGTGGGAGTGCAATTCCACTTAACCAAATTCGACAGCTATCCAAAGCACGCCTACAGTGCCTAAAACAATAAGCTTGAATGATGAGAAATTTTACATAACCTTCGCTTCGCTGTAACAAGTAAATTGAGTGATTGATTTTATAAGGATGACTCTGTAGTTAAATAAGAGCTTGTAAAAGCTAGCTCTACCGAACGAAGGGTTCCGGGTTTGATTGCGGCGCTAACAATTTTTGTAAGAAAACAATTTTTTTCTTAGATTTTTAATGACAAAAATTACTTTTACATACGGACGACCTGAACGAATCATCGCCGCAGATGTTTGTCAAAAATATTACATGACCATGACAGGAAAGTAATTCTTATGTAATTGCTTTTGACAATTGGAGTATAGAACAAGGATGTACAGCGCGTATGACTATGGAGGCATCAGAAGTTTATATGACAAAGCAGAAAGACGAATTGATATAGCTGTCTAATAGTTGAATAGTTATATTTGAAGTTTAAGTTAGGCTTCAAGCCTTAATCATAATGTCTTCACGTCTCAAGCGAACCATACAAAGGCAGTATCCGTTCCTTTACACACAATGGATAATATTTTTCATATATGCCAAGTTAACAATGAGTTCTGTGGATTAATTCAAAACCCGGATATATTAACTTAAATATTAAGTAGTAATAAGGAAAACATTCTTGTATGAAATAAACTTGAATTCAAGTAACATTACACAAATTGTTAAATTTTATATGATTTCCGCATTAGCTAATTATTTTCAAGAACACGTAGGCGTTAATAATAATTGTGCGAATGCATTTTTTGTGAGTGGATCGTTTAATACAGCGCCATCTTGCGGGATCTCAGAGGAACTAATTTTTTGAATGCATACGTCGCTTTTTATCACATCCCAATCTATAAAGTTTCCTCACTGTCTATATTCTGTCAGTAAGCCTTAATATTCTAACAAGCTTTTCCGTTTATTTTATTTTTTGTTAGATTCAATATTGTTTACATATAAAACTAACAGTTTTATGATACTATAGTGTTGCTTTTTTCACTTTCATTAGAAATGGTGTCGCGTTTGAATATGTTGTTATACAACTTGACCATTCTCTGACTATTGACACATATACCCACTTTAATCAAATGTCGAAATGTATTATTTACTAACTGACCCCGCCAACGTTGTTTTTCCATATAAATAATTTTCCCATCTGCAACATTTTTCATTACTGCTCCACTCCTATCAGTCATAGCGCGATGTTATATAGCTATAAACTTCGTCAAGAAATGTTTTTTTTTTTAATTAGAACCAGTAGTTCCTGGGATTAGCGAGTTCAACCAAACTCTTAAGTTTTATATTATTAGTATCGATATCATTTATGTCAATAGCCGACAATCAGTAGTTGGGCTACCTACAAAGAAGCTAAGGACCTTTATTACTTACTCTTAACAGTGGATAACCACTTGCAAATATGTCACGGTCGATCGTAGAAGGTAAGCCATGAAAACCTTACTAAGAAATACTTATGTGGGATTTTACCCACTAAAACCCCCGGCGTTCATGCAGCGCATATGGAGAGACTCTGGGATCTCCGGTGAACACAGCAGTGCCTCCCCTGCGCTTCGTCTAATTTGCTCGTCTCGGGAGCACCACGTCCCTTCCTCATGTAGAAGGCGCGCCCTCCCATTGTCTAAAGTACCTAGGCTTCTTACTCTTATGTATAGTGTCTGTCTTTGAGAAATTCCGCTTGTTAACTAATGTTATTTAGAAATTGTAACTATTAAATGTGTTATAATCATTGGATCTGCAACAAACTTTTTTTTCTTACATAATTACAATGTTGACAGGTTGTAGTGCCCAATTAACACCAGCTACAATGCCCCTTGGCTGCTTTATCAAGAAGTCAATGTGTTCATTACATTGTCCATTTCGCTACTCGTTGCCAAAGGATTTGTTTTCGTCGTGAGCGGCTTTAATCGGATTACTTATGTTCTTGTCACGAGCGGTCATATTCGGGCCAAGGTCCCACGTATTTCACTAATGTCCATAATTCGTAACAATACCAGCTTAATGGTTGTATTGTGGTGTTAAGATGCTTCGACACGAGTCGTTAAGCTACTGGTCAAATAAGGACCTGTCTGTAAATATTATACTAATATAACAAAGAGGAATGATTTTATTGTTTTATTATTTGTATTGAATAGGTTCCGATACTCCTGGACCAATTTGAACAAATCTTTTACCATTAAAAGCCAACTTTATCCCTGATAAACATAGGCTACTTTATACCGCGGAAAAATGCTTCATTCCTATGGGAAAATGGGTAATAGTTACAAATAATTTACATAGCAAAACGATTGTTTATACAACGAAAGGTGACAAGGTATGTTAGAACATCAGACGTTTGAATAACCGATCGTCGCTATACTTATAGGGGAGACTTGCAGACTGCAAAAGATTTTGTCAAAATCTTTTATTATGTCCAATTAAGCATACTGAGGTTTCCCCATCCCGTCACATCTCCAGGAAGGAAAGCTCGACTGTACGACGGGTAGTTCAGGGCCAAGAGGAGGAGAGAAGCATGCAAGAGAGCATGCAGTCGATCTCCAACTCTGGACAGACTAAATTAAAAAAGTTAGAGTCCAGCTTAGTCCAGTGTGTACACAATGCTTCTAAAATTCTTCTGACAAAAATAACTTCTGACAGAAATAGGAGTGCATTGTCGGGAAAGCTCGACCAAGAAACTTAACTCTCCGTCTCCAAGTACCAAATCGAGGCAACCTTGACCACTCCGACTCCGACTAAGAAGAAAGCTTTTGAGATAATAATTACTAAAGTAATAATGACATTTATTATTTTAATTACTCTCTTCACTTCAACATCACATTTTTTTGGGCCGCTTGACACCTCCTTTTGAACTCCCTTCCTTCTGACCTTCTCTTCAGTGTACTCATTTAGCGTTATGGCCCACTTGAGATAGACCGGTCTGGTATATAGCTATCCATTTCTAAGTGAGGAAGTCATTTCTGACGTTGTAAATCTGCTATCGAAACGTCATAAAACAGTGTGTCCCGCGAATATACGGGATCGGATTTGAGGTCACAGTCCAGATCATAGTTTATTACATATTATACATACTTACAAGTATTATATGACAATACAATAAGTGATAGATACTAGAATTAACTTAAACTTCAACTTTTCAGTCGGTTAAATAAATCTTAAGTGTATTACGACTTATTAAAAATCTTTTAAACATTAAAAGTGACTTTATCTGTATTTGAAAAGTTATTTTTATTGACAAAACTCCCGTGCCAGCAAACACATTTGTAAAAATTTCCAAAAAGTAAATTTCACAAGTCAGTTTTATTTCACACTAGCTGTACCGCCCTCTAAACGACGTTTCTAAGGGAAAACAAAATTGTTATTCTTACAATATTACGAGCATTTTTTCATGTTTTCTCACCTTTTAAACCTTCCCATGCCTTCCACAAATAATTCTAAATTCAAATAAGCCATATCGATCCAGTGGTTCTCGAGTTGTAGCGAGACTAACGAATACCAATTCATTTTTTTATATAGATTGCGACATATTAAACTTAAGTATAACCCCACATTATTTGGGGTAAAACCATGTCACATTTGAACGTTATTCGTCTATGAAAACGAAATCGAAAATACGTTTAAATTATGTACATAATTAACTCATAAAGTTGTCAATTTTAAAATATATCGTCACTTATCTTAAATATTGACACCCGACCATTTGTAGAGTAAAGTGTTAGTGTGTTTATTAATGGTGACTTTCACCAACACAAAAAGTCGATGCGACCGATCTCAAGACAGGTCTTATACAGACAGAGGTGTCACTGATATGTTCACGCACTACTTGTCTTCGTCATAATTATACATTATTTCAATATTAATAGACACTATTCACCACTAGTATATTATTTATTTAATCACAATAATTAAATCTTTCGGTCAATAATATATGCGTTAAAATCATAGTTTTTTAGATGGACACATTTTAGACTGACTTGCCCTT
>DWPQ01001765.1:0-11644 GCA_018251795.1 Perichares adela | reverse complement strand
GGTTAGCTAAGGCCGCTCGGCGATATAATTCCCTACTCTTACGTTGGACGCATAAGGTTGTTACTTTTAGTAAAACATTATCCTCGTATTATGACAGCACTAGGTTTATAGCGCGACACAGCAGTACAGCCCATGTTGAGACACCGCCGACACCGCTCATCTATGTATTTGTGTGCGTGAAAACTGCGTGCGTACACGGCGCCCGCTACTCACACGTACATACAAACCGGCAAGGGTATATTTGTATGAATCTAACCTACTATTCTTATAATAATATGGTAGTACACTACGGGCTAAGATAATAAAATCGGTGAACTATGACGCAATGAACGCGAGCGCGGTCACTAAACCGGACTTCATCACGGATGATAATAACTTTCCCCGTCTGCTTCCGTCATGTTATACAGCCGTATTTTATTTTTAGCGCCAACCGAATATAAATTTTCAACAGATTTTCTACATTGTAGGCGTTCAAGTGAACAGGGCCTGATTCTGCAAATTTATAAACGCATAAATTACGGTTCAATAAGCTAGTGATGATAAATTTTGACAGATGTCGTACCTTGTTAAATATTAAATATTTAAGACCAATAATAGTGTTACGACTACTCACATCGATTAACTTTTTAAATTAATTACTTTAATCTTATTCAAATTTATTTTCGTAATAAAATTATTCTCATAGTTGCCTACGAAAATGTAACAAGTAATTATTTGCTAATTGAGAGCACTATTCGTCTTAAACATTTTAACCCATGTAAAAGTATGATCATCAATTTTGACAGCTCTGGTACCATTACCAAAGCTGTCAAAATTGATCATAGCGACCCAATTGAATCGTAATATATGCGTTTATAAACTTGTAGAATCAGGACCCTGGTGTGATGTCAACAGTTATCGTATTGACGATTGCCTTGCCCAGTTTGTTTATCGACCAACTATACATTTTTATATCTCGCCGGGTTATCAATACAGAAATCCGGTTTGTTGCGGTTCCGGTAATTGAGGAGTGGGCGAAAGATTACGAATGCCAAAGATGATTTCGGTCTGTTAATGAGTATAGAATGTTATCACACACCAAGTCTCTTACAAAGTAGTTTTATTTTTTATGTCAATATCCCATATATGAGTAAGCGCGATATGAATTCATAGCGTAGTGGAGTAGGAGACGAAAACATTCTAACCAAATAAAGCCTAGTCTTCCTCAACGTATACAAATCTTGTAGGCGTTAGGTGCTGCCACGGAGGCCATAGAAACTGGAAGTTATGCGCCTATCATATAATTGATTATAAAATATGAATCACACAGTTTATCTTGTTACTGCAAATCAATACACCAAGTATGTAGTTCAACGAATAAAATGCGTTTATAAAGGATTCTATTTCTTTTAACATTATGGCAGGTTTTTTTAGTATGACTTTAACTCGCAATTTAATTATAAGAGGGTTGTAGAAAATTGTTGATAATCGAGTCCTGGGATTGAAATATGTACGGTATTATTGCTCTGTCTACTGTCGTCGCCGAAAACCGGTTCAAATTGACTATCCACGTCGTTTCTTGACAGTTTTTGAAACATAAATTAAACTTATCTGACTTCCATTCTAGGTAACTACAAGTAAATTAAGTTTAAATACTTTTATATTTAAATTAACCACGCAAATATACGTTATCAAGTGCATCTACAACTAACGGTGTTCCCAATTCTTTTTTGTGGTAACAACCGGTAACGAAGCGAATGGGTTCAGTCCCTATCTATACAGGCCATGCAGCTTAGCTCGTTCCACCATGTTGCTTCAATGGGGTGGAGTGGCCAAGCCATGTGTCGGATGTTCTTATGACCCCGGGCAGTCTTATGTCTCAGCGAGATGGAAGCACAGAAGGGCTCCAAGAAATGTTGATAGTAACAATCTTAAGTAGCACTAATCCAACTACCAACTGCGTCCATTGTTGCTTAACTATCGATCAGTTGCGATAGAAAGGAGCTGAAGCGTATCGATACAGAGCTGACATTTGTTTCTAAGATAATCATCGTCATCTTTAAGATAGTCATCATCATCTTTATCAGCCTTTGTATGTTCACTGTTGGACATAGGCCTCTCCTAAGGTGTGCACACAACACAAAGTTTTTATTACCTGGTTAGGTGTCATTGATATTATGCACGTCATATTTTGCTACTATTATCGATTTAGAAAGGTGCTTTGTCATATAGGAGAAGAAATGGCGAAAAATACTCCTCAGCTTGTTTCGGACTGCGAGTGACTGATTAATAGAAAGGAAGGAATGATGAGAGGCTCGTACTTGTCTCTATCTAATACGGGCAAAAAGGAAGACAGACGTTGCGCCCGCTTTTTTGTCTCCCTCTTTTAATGGGACATATTTTAAGCTGCCATGCCGTCTCTATGTGTATTATCTCTATGCAAAAATGTTTTGCAGTTGATTGTAAGTATCGTGGTAGCTACCCAGGCACGTAAACACCACCCACCGTGTTTTTTTGTACTAGAAAAAATATCGTTGTTATTGTCCACTGTATTTTATGAGTATGTGGTTTGGATATAAAAACTGGTTTTTATCACAACTGATAGCAGGGTATATTCATTAATCGTCGCTGTTGGCTTATGTCTGATAAGGGTGCCATCACGTACAATCGGAAATAAAGTTTTGTGTGCTTTACACCCACGTTATAGACTCGTACCAATACATATATCAAATTTTACTGATTTTTACGAGTTTACTACCTGACCTCGCAGACGACGTTTTGCCATGTACATGTTTGTTATTAAAATTTGACAGTTGGCGGTAGAAAAGTAAAAATTAAAGATTGTATGTATTTTTAATGCCCTATCTTTAAAAAAAAACATTTAAAATTACATATATCCCTTAATTTTTCACCCTTCTATCACCAACCCCCAATTTTTAATAATAATACATTTTTATATGCCAAGGCGAGGTATGCGGGGTCGCCTAGTAGTTATCTATGTTATACAGTGCAGTTAACCTGCATCCACGCTCTGCTGTGTTCTTCATATGCAATCGATATTGTTAGAGTCGCAGTGCAGTTGACGTTACCCGGCGTATCTCTTGGGCTTAGCCGGTAGTCCGTTGAATGTTGACTGCTACAATGTTGTTTTATTGGAGACGTTTGTGTATCCGTCCGCTTCTTGGTGTTAAATACTTCATTGATACGGGAAAATGGGTAACAGTTACAAGTAATTTATGTAAATTATCGTTTTGTTATGTAACAAAACGATTGATTACAATGATAGGTGATTTGCTATGTGAGAACTGAGAACATCAGGCGTTCGAATAACCGATCGTCGCTACACTAAGTGGCGACTTGCTATCTTGTACAGAGCAATACAACGTTTGCGGGGCCACATAGTATATGATAAGTAAGATGCGATTCAAAAACTCATACATGACATCCGAGTTCGTTTCAATGGCTCAGTTGGGGAGAGATGTTGCGGTCAACATTGCTGACGCGAGCCCCGCGGCTATCTAGTTTCACGGAATTGTTTTCCGAAGTGGTGCGGATTGCGGACGTGGCTAGTTTCGTTTTGCGAATGTAATATTTATGCTCGCCTTGACCGCCCTCTGCTTTACGACGATCGGCCGACTCGTTTGCCGTTCGTGATGTTTGTGAAAATAATTATTTGCGAGCGTGGAATTTGCTGATTGCTGATCGTGCCGCTTCGGTGTTATGTTGCTCATGTATTGTGTTCGTTCTAGATTTTGTTATTTTGTCTATAGACGATTCTTATTTAGGTATTGCGAGTGAAACGTTGTTTTCTGGGTCGTAATGTTATTTAGACATTGCACGAGTTTACAGTTACTAGGGTACAATGAGTAACGCGCTTGATAATCTGGCTAGTACGGCGTGATCTGTTATTACAGAACAAATGACTATACATTGTTTGGTTGGTATTAGGGACGTCCTAAGCCGAGGTTCAAACCTCACGTGGTAACCTTAGGATGTTCGAAGCCCCTTGTTTCAAAGAGAGTTCTTCTCTGGCTTAGCATTCCAAGCTCGCCTCTCTGTCCGCGTGAACCTGTAAAGGTCGCTAGGGCAACAGCACAATGTCCATCAGAAACATACAATTAGAGACCTCCATAGGTGATGGTGACCGACCATCAGGTAGCTCGCCAACTCACTGGTTTGTTGGCAATTGATTTATGAAAGAAAAATGGATTTTGATAGTGTCTGTTCACACTACTACTAAATTTGTTTTGTCTAAGCAGACTTTTTTATATATTTCCAGTTAGCAGAATTCGTAGCTTAAAAGCGAGTCTTTGTTATATAAATAGAATCAGTGATATGTTCTTCCGTTTTCTAAACATACATTGATCCTTTACTCTTACCGCCGCAATGCTCCTATCGTAGGCATAAACGACGCTGAAAGAAATTCACAAAGCGAATCTGCAATCAGCAGAAAACGCGCGTCGTTCGCCCCCTTTTATAGATCGGTTTTGCTGACGTCTGCGGCGAGTATACCGACGTGATTGTTTGTACGTTTCTTTTTATAATTTTGTTAATGACAGATTCATAAGGATAAAGGGTTGATCGTCGAATGAATTTGATAAAAATTGTTTCTGGTCCCTATGTATTCTTTTTTATAGATACCATGAAGGACACAACGCGAACAAAAAAAGGGGGAATTGCCTAGCTCCTAACCGCACAAAACTGACAACAGCTTTACAGTTTCTGTCCGCGTGAACCGGTGAAGGTTGCTAGAACCAAGAGTACAATGACCATCAGAAACAAACAATAATAATTAGTTTTATTATTGACGAAATATCAATCTGATATGGAATTTACCTGATATAAAGTTACCACTTCCAAATTTTGGATGAATTATAAGTACCTAACTTCGAGTAGATTCAACTTGAAGACTCACAGATCTCTTTTAAAACTCTGATGTTTGAATTGGAACGCATTTGAATGTCAGCAGTCAGGTTTGTTTGTGGGCCCACCTCGAGCGGACTTTACATAATGGATAGAGCTGGCTCCTAGTCCAAGCGGACCGAGTTCATTCATTAAGTTTTTTGTTTCTGTGCACTTGTTATTGCCAACGGCTTGCGGGTGGCATGGAAATATCTACATAAATGAGATACAAAGATTCGCGAACCGAGAACAAAGATTCATTTGTCTCCCAAATGTCTGACCTAGTAGAGAAACGAACTCGGTAACCCTCACTCGGCACTCGGCAGGCATTTTATATTATCGACTGTATTGCGGGTCTTGCTTTTACCGTTGCTTTTCCTGTAATATATTCATTTCCTTGATCGCGATTTAAAAAAGAAACAAAAAAGGTGTAGTTAACTTACTACAAACGTATTTTATAACTAAGAAGTGTAACCACGTAATAATGACCCCTGTCTTTTCCTCTCGTTATTAACTAAATTAAGTCGTTATATCGCACTAATAATACAATAGTTTTGTAACTGAAAATCAATAACTTTCAGAACCAACGAAAAACTGATGAATCACTTCCTACTAAAGGTACAATAAAAATGTGTTTTCTGTAATATCTTACCAATGTAGGTTTGGATGACATAAGGGGTACTGAAATTTGCATTTGAATATGGTGTTATGCCAATTTCGATATAGTTTGAGTTACAACACTGTTGCATTATTATTGAGACATAATATCGTATTTATAAACCAATTTAATTTTTAATTCTGTTACGGAACCCGTCGAATGGAACTAAAAAGAAGCCGTACATTATCGTTATCACCCGTGCAATTCCAACTCCAGCGATCTCCGGGCTCATGCTAATTAGTCTCGCCGGCGTCAGTTGGCGTGGTTGGTTGGTTTTTTTCTCTCTAATTGACATTGACAAGAGTCCCGGCCGATAGCCGGTCGCGTTGCCACCTGGCGTTCGTCCGGACCGGTCCCCCGCCGATTGCATTGTCGTATACGAGTTACGGTTATGTTTTTCAAGATTCTCGGTAACCAGATAAATTCCGATCGATTAATTCCAGCGTGCTACTCGGAATCGCCGCGTCGTAACGACGTTTTATAAGGTCCGATAAGTGTTCGCGTTGGTTGGTTTTAATGGAATGTTACATTCTATGATCTTTTTAATCGCCGGTTATAAATAGTTTTGTGTTTGCAATTTACTGTCTGTTAGTGGATTCAAATATGTTGTCATCTTCTTATATTACGTTTCGATATACGTTATTGCGCACACGTAAATGAAATATAATATCAAACTATGTATGTACTTACGCATTCAAACGGCTGTCTTGTCTAACAACTAGAAAACTGGGGCGAAGTATTAGAAGTTTGTCTCTTACACTCTTCGAAACTCTGCCACGTCATCGCTTCACGAAGTGACTTAGGCTGATATGTAAATAGTGAATTCGTCATTTTATTATGTTTTATTCATCGAATTGGAACTTGTCCCATTAAAATATTACTAGTTTCATTTTACCGGTATAATTTAATGCCACGCCAGTGTACACTCACGAAAGTGCTAATTGCCGTCTAGATAATCCGGTATAAATAGTTTAGTACGTACATAGAGATCGTCTTACGAGAATTATTTTATTTCGGAGTGATAAGATTAAGATGTTTTTATTTGCACCTGTGTACCTCCACGCTTTTTCTTCTCGTAAATGATACTTAGCGTTGGAAAACTACTGTGCAATGTATTCTAGAAACATCTAAAGCTTTTTCTAGTAATCTTACATAATGTTGGGTGATATTAATGTTGAATCATCGTAGAATATACATATTTTAGTACTATACGGGTAAACAGTTGGACGCTACTAGAATGACTCTGTCCGAATGACGCTGTAAAGGCCACTAGGATCAACAGGAAAATGTACAACAGAAACGACAACTAGTATGAGAGGCAATAGAAATGAAAAAGAAAACCAAACCAAAAATTTCAATAGAGAGAGTTGATTTAAATCATTTGATACTTGGAAACCCAGTTTACATAAACCCCGAAATGTGCAGTGTTGTGCGGCAAGACTCAGTCTGAGTGTGTCGTAATAAGATTTACGAATGCACAAAAACTAAACGTAAGGTAGATAGCCTAAT
Source organism: Perichares adela (assembly GCA_018251795.1). Lineage (NCBI taxonomy): Eukaryota > Metazoa > Arthropoda > Insecta > Lepidoptera > Hesperiidae > Perichares > Perichares adela. The sequence goes on along the minus strand of DWPQ01001765.1, from coordinate 4,596 downwards.
GTATTAGTGTCAAATGTTATCCGTCAACCTGTCAAACGCGCCACAGCAGTTTATCCGTGACTATGATCTTTGCAAATAGGTGTAAATAATTGGTAGACAAATGTATATGCCGTGAGTATCATTATCATATTAACATTTATTTGTTGCATGTGATACAGATCGGTAGCCCACTTAAGTGTGACATACAATATTCTATATTACTGTTGCAATTGAAGACATGAAGACATACAAAAATGCAACATGTCACCTTCATCCACGAAGGTGATATGTTGCATTTTTGTATTTTCCCTATTCTATGCATGAATGATCGTGTTATGTGCATACAATTTTAAATTTAAAACACATAAAGCGATTTGAAATACCCTAAAATGTTTAAGCGTAACTTAGAACTCGATTTTCTCTAAATTATTCTGTGATCCTATCATCACCTTCATCCACTCAAGTCTTCAGTTTTATTCAGATGATATTTCAAAAGTTATAGCGTAATTTTGACTTTTGTGTAGTTGAATAAAAAGCAAATAAAAATTAAAATAGGCTTGTTTTATAACACCCCCATACTTCATTGTACATTTCATAACTATTGCAACATTTGCGTCTAAACCAATGACTCAATTCACGTTCGCAGAGTAAATGGATTAAATGGCCGTTTCTTTTCCTGTTGAATCAATACTGTTGAAGTAACTATTAGCATACCCAATGATCTCTAGTGTAAAGTTTGGTCTATAACTTATAGTCAACGTAAACGTGATTCGATATATATATATTTTTTCAATTTAAAATTGAAGTGTTTCTGCCTAATCGCCCAGTAACGTTTCAAAATGAAGATCGATTAACAAAATTGAAATTTTGTAACGCTTTTTAGGCTTTCATAAATCGTGTTTACTAATAAATAAATCCTAAACTCAATCGCTTTCGTTATCACAGTCGCGATATATCATCGTTTGAAAGGCAATCATGACTAAGCGACTTCATTATATAATGAGTACTGGTGGAATCGCTTGATTTTCCTGTGTCGTTTGGACTGTGTTCCAAAGTTTTTAAACCAACGGTTTCTGTCACTCAACTGCAGGATAATTTTGACAAAATTCATATCCTAGAATTTCTGTATAAATATTTCAACTTACAAAAAAAAAAAATACTTGCTTCGGTGAAGAAAAGCATCGTGAAGAAAACTGCACACCGGAAAGTTCTCTACAATGTTCGCAAAGGTGTGTGAAGTCTGCCAACCCTCACTTGGCCAGCGTGGTGCACTAGGGTCTTAAAAACCCTCTCAGTGCGAGAGGAGAACCGAGCCCAGCAGTGGGACAATTATAGGATTCGGTCGGGGTTCAACCTTAAGAGCGTTCAAGGCCATAGTTTCAACAAGTAATTGTCCCGTTGTTGAACCCGGACTCTCCTTTCACATTAATAAGACATATTATTATAGATTTTATATATTTATGCAAAAATACAATCACCACAATTAATCGGACGAAATTAAATCAAATTATATAAATAATGATATTAAACAAAAATTACCATATTTCCGTAACACAAGTAAGTAAGTTGGGTTCATTTGAAGGTTATTTGATATAACGAAGCGGTTGCGCTAGGTCACGTGATGTACGACCATTAAACCTGAATGGTACATTTGACTCGAGAGAGTATGCTTAGTTACGACTTTAGATAAATTACGACAATTATTTATGGAGATTAAAAGCGAAGTTAATTTCATGGACGTAAATTATAAATTGCGTAAGATTTTTACTATGTGCAAGTAATGTTTATGACGAGAATGTTAAACAAATAATTATGTGAGGTTATTGTTTGAGAAAGTGTCCTCTCCTCTAGATTACTGTGCCCTGTAGGGTACATAACGATAGTCACACATAGTATAGTGGATAAATAAATATTAATTCTAAGAGTTTACTGTCGCCGCGGGGCTTTGCTTGCGTGGAAATCAGTGTGTCACAATTTTTTTCCCGCGTTAATCACGAACTCGCGGGTATTCTAACATATTATATTTGATGCTTGACAACCTGCTCTAACTTCCATTGAAAATTCCGTCAAAAACGATCGAACCGTTCCAGAGATTAGCCGGAACAAACAGACACATTGATCAGACAGTTCATAAAGAATTAAAATTTGACTGTCATGTTTAATGACTCTGCGGTATTTTAAAATGTAAGCGTTACTCATAACTTCACATCGTTCACTGGAATGTATTTAGTTTTCAAATTAAACGTGACACGTGCGACATGTTTCAAACGTGTTGATGCTCTTTGAACGGCTGTCGTTGTGGGGGGAGTAAGTAGGGCGGTATTAGTAGTTAAACAAGCTAATCTTTGTGTTATGCTAACTGTTACTATTAATTACGCTACCAGCTGACACCGCAAACGTTGTATTACTATATAAAAGAATTTCATCCCCTATTTCAGCCCCTTTTTTCGAATTAAAACATAGCCCATGTTCTTTCTCAGGATCTAGACTATATAAATACCAAATTTCATTTAAATCGGTCCAGTAGGTTCGGAGCCTGTTCAATACAAAGAAACAATCAAATCTTTCTTCTTTAATATTAGATAAGATTAGTCATTGACAGGGTTGTCATAACCCTGTCGAAATTCAGGCCAAGTTCATATGCTTTGAGAGCCGTTCACTGTAATGGATTCGGAATAGTAATTAGGTAAGTCCAGGTTTTGTGTTAATCCCTGCTGTCAAGATTCTGGTACAATAATACAAGGATAGTTAGTTAATACGGTGTGGTGTAGGTAGGTTTACTACAAGCCTGTTATTGTCTCTATGTTAATAAAAAAAATTATAATTGCTCTCATAATACAAACAATGCAGGTTCGTCGGTGTAGTGGGCCAACTTTCAAACCAATAAGCTAAAGCTTCGTTTAACGTCTATACATATAATTGTAAAATCACGCGTGGTTAAATAATAATCACCCGTCTAATTTGAAATCGAATATCAGTATCATAATGCTGCAGATGGATTTAATTAATTCGAACGTTATCTAAATACAAAGTCATTTACATGCTAATTAATACGAATAGAGTGTGGTTTGTGGATCGGTTTAGATTAGATGCGTTAGGTACTACGTATGTTGTTTGATCGCCCGACGGTATCGATTGTACATGAAGTGTTAGAGGTTAGAGGTAATATGGGTTTAATTTTTGTTGGTTTGTTTTGTGTACGTGTGTGAATATAACGCACACACGCATACATGTATCGCAGTGTGATAATGTTACAGTGATAGCACAATTGGTTAAATGTCGGTCGCGAAGCCGTGCGTTTGATTCTTACATGCAATATTAATTTTTAAAAGTTATGTGCGTATTGGAATTTAATAAGAAAAATTGTATGCTTATATGTTTTCCATAATGTTCTCAAAGGGAAGTGGTCAGACAGTCGTATATTGTTTTCGGATCTGAATATGTATACAAATTTTCATACAAATCAAACCGTACGAAGTGGGTTAAATTAAATTTGTAAGATTCATGTAACATAGTCTTTGACACGTGTTAATAAAAGCGTATTTAAAATACTCTACAATCGACTGATATGACATAAGTGTTATTTAATCGACAAGTAAAGACAAAAGCCGTGACTCCGTAAACGCTTCTCTGTCAATGAATCGTATAAAACTGCACTTCCACGACATTATACACGTAACCTTAGCGCCGGGGCCCGGGCGACGCGGCTAGGTCGCAGTCGGTTGCGTAGACGAGGGCGGTGACCTTGAGAACCCCGTTCTCGAACCACCCCCACGACCTCACACCCCTTGGCCGAGAAGCGAGAATTCTTTTGACAACCTATTCTGTGGATAAATACTTTCTTGTAATGTTATTTTATTATCTAGTCTGTAAATATTACGTCTCAATTCAATGGAATACTTACTAATGTAATGTACGTGTGGTTTTAAATTTAGATCACCGTGGAATATGCACGTTTTAGTATGATACTGGGTCTAGCGATACATAATATTGTTACTATCGAATTGGCCTCTCAATTAGCAAATAATCAATTATTATATTTTCGTAGGTAACACTGAGTATAATTGTCACTGTGCTAATTAACTGGAAATAGACTAAAATTTGAACTCTAAATAAAATTACTGAATCTGCACAATTAGGATTCAATGGTTTATTTCTTAATTGGAAGGACAACAGTAAATAGTGATGATAACAAACCACGGAACTGGGTCGAAATATCGGCTTATAAATACTTATCACGAATACCCGTATCATACTGAACTCATATGAACAAGTTTAACGTGATACAATTGAACCGTGTTTCATAATTTTCAATCACATTAAATCAAATTGACTAAGCCGTGTATTTTCATTACTTTAGAGCTGAATTGAACAGCTTACTAAAATAATTTGATACCTCCTGATTAAGTAACTCTGCGTTAATAAAAAGTTCTTAACATTAATTAAATCAATAAAATATCGTCGTGTTTGCGTCAAGTAATTTGATTCCAAGTCATTATCTTAAAATTTATTAATGAACTGTAACTGTAATGACTCCCCCCGCCCCCCTCTCAAAGTCGGTCCCTCATATCTGAGGATCGTGGTCAGCATCAGGATTGCACCTGCCGCCTCCTCTTG
>DWPQ01001764.1:0-11646 GCA_018251795.1 Perichares adela | reverse complement strand
GAGTGAAAATTACATTTTCTTTGTTTATTTCGCTATCATTTTCAGCTGTACTTCTATTCTGTTTTATTTTCACGTTTCTTGTGTATATTTAATTCATTTATGACTTGAGTTCCCGGGTTTATATTTTAATTATGGGCACCAGCACAATGGGGAGCGATCTACACTCTGATAAACAGGACAAACTTCTTAAGTTGCAAGCTCGAAAGAAAGAATTGGAACAACTCCTGGCTTCTAAGAACGAGGAGCTATATAAACTATGCGTGCAAGAAGTGCAATTAACGGGTGTTATGCCTCCCGAAGCGCCTTTAAGTCCAGAGGTGCCTCAACGGGAGCGTTTGGGAAGCATACGTAGCGTTGAGCGATCCACGGACGGTACTGACGTTCAAGACGGAGCCGATAACTCGTCCAGGCGCCTCAGGATGGCACCCGTCGACCGAGTACAAGAGCCTGAACAAAATTTACGTAAGAATCTGTCACACAGATTGTCCACTCCGTCCATTTCTGGTATGTCGGCTAAAAGTGGACATCCGAGACACGTTCGTCGCCCTGAGACCAGTTGTTCCAATTTCTTCCCCTCGCCACCTCAAGAACGAAACCCTGAAACTTTTTCGATACATACATCACATACATATCCTGCACTAGCTGGACGACATGAATCTGTTACTTCTGAAAACATGCACAACGATTTGCAACAAGGACATATGTACAGGCACCACACTATGACTACAGAGTATACTAATAAAATATACTACAACAGCCCTACTGAGTCTCATAATGTTTCTCGGCTGAGAGAAACACATTTCAGCTCTAGTCATCCAGACATAACAACTCATTATACACACGGTACAATAGGATCCCATCCTATACCACAGAATGGAATGCGGAACACACCTCTCATATATCAATATGCTTCACATTTGAAAGCACAGAATCAACATATAGGTGGATTAACCCACCACCACCAAATGCAGGCTCAGTCAAAACGAAGAACAGATGGTGTTCGACGAAATACTCTGCAGAGGACACAAACTTACCATCTAACTTCACATAGTGATTATAACCAACATTTAGAAAACATGACTGATGGGTATCGACCGCCGTTACCAGTATATCAACACAGATCTCAACCAGACATCCAAGAGCAACCTGGAGAAAGAACTCATCCGCCAATAGAAAGAGTGGCACCTGTGCCTAACACTTTACCTCTACGTGAACGTAACTCAATAAGAAATCCGTTACATATGCAGCTGCAAGTCTCTACCGATGATTATTTGGACGAGCGACGACTATATCCAGATGCCATGAGCCCTGTAAGTCAAATGTCAGGGTATTCCCACGGAAACTTTGATTCTGTAAGCATGAACAAATTCTCTCCACTTTCCCCTTCTGAAAATAAGGTTAAAGAGAAACAGTGGTATGAAACTTCATTAGATTCGCCTACGAAAGAGGTTCCTTTGTTGAAAAAGAGCTCTAGTATAAAACGAACTCCGAGCATAGGTACTTCTCAGACCTATGAGATAATGATTGCATCAGGGCGGCATTCTGCAATGCAAAGCCCTAACCAAGTCTCGCATAGTCCACCGGTATTGTCTCCTAGTGCAGTTTCGTTGGACTCACCTAAAAACCTAACTGTTATAGAACAAGGTAAATGTATACCTTATAGAGAAGAGACAAAGCCATTTGAAATGTCAGATTTTTATAAATACTCAACTAAGTTTAGACAAAATACTTCTCAAAAGGCACCTCCGCCCAATCCTTTGCCAAATGTGAATACTATGTACAATAAATTGCCCATGGAATTGCCTCAATACAGCCAGGAACACTGGCATGGACAAACCAATTAGCCAAGTAGTGTTTTCAACAATAGTTGAGATGTTCAGAGAATTAAGAATATTTGTGTGATAATGCATTTTGCTAATTGATTTTACAAGCAAAAGACTAATAGGATATAAACTTTTTAAATTGCCAGGCTTATCCATATCATAAGATAGCTTGCACAATATCAGATATTTCATGAATACTTAATTATTATTTTGTTTTTTTATTTCAAAATGAACTTGGAAATATCTATTGAACTTGTCTATCATATTTTGACTGTTACAATTTTGATATATCCTATGAAATCTCATTATGAATTAATCACACAGAAATTGTGTATATTTCAGAAATTGTGTGTATGATTAATGATTAATCATATTTTTTAAATAAAAATAAAGGACTGTTCATCTTATCTATGGTTGAAGCACCTGTAAATTAGTTTATAGTTAAAATTGCCCATTATTTATATGATGTTAGTGTTTATTTTAAGATGCATGCGATTAATTAATAGTATTTAATTAGGTTTAGTTACTAATTTATGTAGCTAGCTACATCTGGGTACTTATTTGGAATTCTCTTAGATCTCTGCCCTTTTCAGTTTAATTCTCTACTATAGTTTTATGTTTGGTTTAAGGAATTAGTACATTTTTATGTTTTTAGTAGCTGTTCCAAGATTAAATTGTGATTTTTGGAACTAACAGCAATTGTTTTAATGTTACTGGAAACTTAATTGAATCATTTTGCAGTTTTACAAATATTGTAAAAAAAATGCCATTTTATATAAACAGAATTTGTGGAGCAAAAGGTGATTGATATATTTACTGTGATAAAAAAGAAAATTGCAAACTTGTTGAAATGTACTGTCAATTTTAAATTGAATTATTCTTTAAGATTCTATGTAATCACTGCATTGAACAATGAAATGTTTAAGTATGATTACAAAATGATTTACAAATATTTAGAGAAATGTTGCCAATTAATTATAATCTGATTCATATGAATCATTTTACATAATATTATGTAATAACAACTTGTCTTTTCCTTGTAACATAAGATAGATAATAATTCTATTTTTATTACTCATGACCTTTGCCAGTTGACTGGAATTAAAGTTAACATTGAATAAACTGTTGGTATCGTATTTTGATAAGAATTGTAGGAAAATACACTGTGTTATATATTTTATGTGAGGTACATATTTTCAATTATTTTGACTGATTTCATCAATATTGTTACACTTGCCTTTAACATAAATTCGGTAGTAAGCCCCGCCTTTTAAAAGCGTCATTTTAAATGAAATATTAACTAAATATTTTATGAGGGATTGAATACATTTAATGTACATATATCAAAGACTGTTTTTTGTAAAATGTATTGTTCAATAGTGGAATTTAAAGAGCTGATGGATGGATGGGTGAGTTACGGATTTTGCGATTAGAAAATTATTTGCACCATTTAGTGTCAAGGAATTTTATTTTACTATTAAAGCTGTATCATATTATATGATTTTAAAATGTAAATTTAATTATGTATCATATTGTTGGTTTTGAAAAAATCCATGATTATTTTTTGGTACACCTGTTTCTCAAAACATTTGTGAACAATCAACGAAAAAAAAAGTGATTTTATTTTTTGAATTGCTATTCAAAATTAGAATATCCGAAAGCCAACTAAATTATTTTTAAAATTATTTCTCCAAAAAGTTATGGTTAAATTATTGTCCTTACTAATTCTGTCATTAAAAAGGGGCTATTAAAATACGAGGAATATTCTCAACCATATTGAGATATTTTTTTTATTATAATAACATATTCTTTCGCTACAAAATTGTCAAATACAAATAGGCATTTATATTATTGATTTTATAAAATCTAAAAATGTACAAACACATGACTGATATAATTTTAAGCATTTTTAATACAGCCAGCCTTATAGGATACTTGCCTTAACAATGTCGTCCAATGTAAATTTTTCGATTTTAACTTTATAAGACATTGACTGCAATCCTTCGTCTGCGATGGTCTTAGACCAATTACATTTTTACTGTTGAAATTTCTCAATAAAAACATATCTTTAGTAATCTAAATTAATGCTTAAGCAGTATTCATTATGAATAAAAAATATACCTATCTATCGCAGACAAATCGTTGATTGCAGTCTTATAAAGTTTTTACGATAATAGTAAAATAAATGTATTTGCAATTACGATTGGTTAAAAATATATTGTGAGTTTGAAATGAGGGCAATTAAAAATTGCGTATTTTATATCTATAGAGAAAAATATTTTTGTACTATGCGTTATGTATTAAAACGTGTTCGCAATCTGGGTTTATGTATGTAGTATGTATGTATGTAGATAAGTAAATACATTTTGATAACAAATCAGTTTGTTTTAATCATCAAATTATTTTATTTATTTATTACATTAATTATAACGGATTTACCAATTATAATAAGTAATGTCCTTTAAAATTAGAATTAATGTAGCACACAATTAATAATGAAGAAGACAGACAGAACAACAAATTTTACACCTTATAAATTAATAAAAATAAAAATAGAAGATGTGTCAACTAAATTAAATTTAAATTGTTAATAAGTAATTAATAGTGACAATAGACATAATAACAATAAATTATATAAAATTTATTTATTGTCACCTCATAAATGAGCGAACAAAACACACCCCTGGTTTGGTACAGGAAATGTGTGGCAGGTGCAAAATAAAGAAAAAAGAAAAGAGATTGAATTATAGAAAGAAAAATAACTTCCCACTGCTTTTATTGCAGTGCCAGAGGGCCCTTATTGGGTTATCAATAAAGTACCTACGTCACATGCACTTCATAATTTTTTGACCACTCTGCCCTATGATTGAAATAAAGTATGAAAATCTACCTTTAAAATGGTAATGTAGTGTAAACTACTTTATATTCATAATGCCTGATAAGACCATAGTTCCTGCTAAGTTTAGTACTGTTTGCAAAGATGTTAAATAGGTTTGTGAAAAGGAAAGGTAGGATTAGTAAGACAACATATTTTCAAATGCTTTTAATGAAACATGTGATAGGCTTTAAGCTTAACTGAAGAGGTACAATTAATTATGTGTAGTTAAATATTAACATTTTCAAGTACCTGCCCTACAGTTTTAAGTTTGAAAATGAAGCAGGTATTTGTCAAACGCAAGTAAATTAAAAATAAATTATGAACATAAATTAGAAGTACTGTTATAACGCAGACATTAACAAAACAGGCAAGATTTATTATCTACGTGAAGTAAAATGATTAATCAATAAGAATCAATAATGGCATGCTTAACAAATTGTAAAATATAATGTAAAAAAAGTAAAGTTTATCTAAAGTTTATCTCTGATATGTTGTAAGGTCTCGAATTAGTAAAGTTGATGTTTCCTGTGCATTTTCTCCAGAAGTTCGTAAAGGAAACGCCTTCCTGGTGAAATGTCTGCGACTTTGTTATTCTTATCACCTACAACAAGATGCAAGTATGATAACATTTACAGAACGTGTAAATCTGAAATTTTGTAAAGGAAAAACTACCTGACCTTGCAAACATTGCCTAATAAAATATTGGTATTAAAAATTTGGGGTCGGTGGTAGAAGGGTTAAAATTCATGGTTACAACTTGTAACAAGCAAAAAAAAATGTATAAAAATAAAAATTGTTCTGGGCCAAACTTGTTACTTAAGGGTAAAAAAAAGTTTACGACCTATTCTTATACCTACCGAATAATAAATAATATTTTTCAAATTCATAAACTCCACCGGAAAAACTATAATATTGTTAATTAAAATTATAACTCATTGTGCCTGATTAACGTTAATAGCAATTATATGAGATACAGGTACGTACTATTAAATTTGGAAACGAGAGTTCGTTTCAAGAAGAAAAGCGAAACGAAGCGAAGGAGGGTTACCGGTAAAAGTTTTATGTTTAAAATGACTATTACCTTCAATAGGCATTGGTCCATTATTGCAGTCCTCATCCCATACATTGAGACAGCGTTTGCCAGGATTGAATCCACCGTTCAGGAAATCGTCGTCGTTACCTGAGTTAAGTAAATTGTATTTCAGGGCCTCTACAAAATGTAACACTCGTATTATTTCCAAAATGCTGGAAGCTCAAGATCAAATATGTATCCGCGAGCGACAAAAGTTCGCTTGAAAGTTCTGTTAAGACTTTAACAAAAAGTTTTGATCTGTTTGTCTGTTTCCTACCTTTTAAAATATTTCTTATTTACAGAATTATGAAGCTTTGCCACTAAAAAATACTAAGGTGCCTGTTAAAGATAAATAGCAATTTCGGTTGCTTGTAGATTGTTTGTTTCTGATGGACATTTTGCTGTTGGCCCTAGCGGCCTTTACAGCTTCAAGCTGACAGAGAGGGGAGCTTGTAATTCTCCGCCAGAGAACAACTTAAATTAACGAGGAGGGGAAACCTCTTCGAAAAATCGGGGCTGCTTGTAGATGCTACTAGTAAACGTAAGGAGTCGGTTTCGTAAAGCAAAAATAGGGTTGCTAGTTAGTAAATAAATACAAAGATATCCAAATAATGTTACTATATTTACCAGCTCCTGGAAGTTGTCCGTTAATGCAGCCTTCATCCCACATGTTGACACAGCGCCTGGCTTCAAGAACTGAATATTAAATAAATAGGGTTATTAAAATTTACGACTCTTTCCAAATATAGCAGTGATAGTAATTCGGACATTGATCACACGAATATCTTTTGAATACTGCATACACCTCTGATTTGGTTTCCTTTGGTGAAGGAAGATTGTTTGATAATAGTTGCATATCAATCGTTAAAGTCAGCAAGGGCATCTACATCAAGGGGATCTACATGCAAGACCATGCAACATACCTTGTGCTGTTTTAGACAATAACGAGGAAACGCCTGTGACATGAAGTCGACTGCTAATAGCCGGAACAGAAATACGGAACAAGAATAATAATATATTGGTGTTCCTGTTATATTACAATGTTTTCAAGGCAAGAGTGAACAGGGTTTTAATGAGTTAGAGCGCTTTACCATCTATGACTACATCACCACTTACAGTTAAGTGGGATCGTAGTTAGGCACTTAGTTTATGCAAAAATAGTACATTACGATACGAGCGACCTAAGTGGTCTATCATTGCACGGAGTGTAGTTAGCTAGTGCTAAACGTAGTGCAATGATAGTCCACGTAGGTCACAAGTATCGTATATTATTTTATAGCACTGTGTGATATGAACCCGCGCACGGTCGCGACATTGCGTAAAATGCGGGTTTTTTTCACATTGTGCTATAAAAGGCATTTAACTCACCAATAAAATTAGGCTTCGCAACGCTTCCTTGACACTGGATCAAGAGAATCACGCAGCACAATCCCAAAACTACCCTCATAACGAAATTTAAATCTTTTCGTAGTTTTATTGGGCGATCAAAACTTTCTGGTACCAATCCCTTTTGGCGAAAGCTTTTATAGCTAAATGTCTATACAAAATTTAATTAACATTGATATACGGTTTCAATAGGTACTTGAGATATGTGAGACTGTTCATTTAATTAAATGATTGGGGAATAGGAATATTGGACGGGAGAGTGATATAACGTGTCAATGATAATGATAGATAGGTTTTCGTAAAATTTAATTAGGTAAGTGGTATTGATTTTGTATATGAAATATCTGTGCCCGCGGCTCCGCTTGCGTGAAAATCAATGTTGCCAAGTTTTTCCTGCGGGAATTCTAAAATGAAAAGTAGCTCATGTTACTATTTATTACATCAGCTATCTTCTAGTGAAAATCCCGTCAAAATCGGTCCAACCGTTTCAGGGATTACCCGGAACAAACAGACAGAATTAAAAAAAATATATATATTTCGGTATATGTATCGTGCACATAGTAAAAAGCGGTTATTTTAATATTACAAACAGACACTTTGTAGTATAGATAAGACTTACTTATATCACAATCCATAAATATCCCATGGCTGGCCTTGGGACTCCTCTCGCATTGAGAGGGTTTACAGCTATACTAGGTACACAATGTTGGCCAAGTGCGGACAGGTAGACTTCACACAGATTGGCCACCCGAAGGATCATTAGAGCTTTCAGGTATGCTGGTTTTCTCGCGATATTATCCTTCACTGAAGCAAGTGATCATTAATTTCTAATACGCACATAACTTTGTAAATTATTCATGTTTAACAATTGGTGTTTGACAAATCGGTGGTTTTAACGTTGCTATAAATATATTATTATAGACTGTATAGAGATCGTGGGTGACTTTGTTGGATAATGTTGCACGATTTGAGAATGTGGTTGATCGACTATTGTCCAGAAAGTAAAACAAAGTGAAATTCAACTAATGCTTTATTATTAATGCAAAGTCTAAAATAATTTGCCGTTCTTCATACCATTATATTATTGTAGGATTCGTGAGACATTGTATTAATTATGATAAGGACATACGGTTGCGTACTCACGTTAGATTGTTGGTTATGCCGACTAGTTTCGGTCCATTCAGAGGACCTTCATCAATGCGAATTCTACCTTCTAGCTTCTTTATACCCTTTGAATCCCCAGACGTTACCACTACTTTACCAATAATATAAACAAATAATTTAGCTCCTAGGACCACAAAACCTGTCAGTAACAGTATTAGTACAATAAGGTCGACGTAGCACTTCTGGTACCAGGGCATCAGAAGAGCTGGAGAGCGGAGATGAAGAGCGCCACGTGTGGCCACTACGTGCTCCACCCAGTGTACCAGCTCTTTACGAGGGGACAACACTCGATCGTGGTACAATGATGACAGCTTTTTCATGTTTTCCTTGTACCTGTGGAAATGTTTAAAGACCATCAATAAAACTATTAGTCTATCATTGTTACGATTGCTGAGTTTCTAGAAATAGTATGATATCTCCTAGAAATAGTAGTAATCTCATGTAAAAGAAATGCATGTCCGTTTCTTATATTCTTATTATCATTGGAGAGGTAACGGCATGCAGACTCCGTTGGCTCGGCCATGTCGAAAGGATGGGAGAAGATCGCGGGTTGTAAAGAGCATATTTGGGTCGACCATCAGGGCGATTTTGACTTCGGTCTGTTTCGTTCTAACAGTGCAATATTCGTATCAATTACAAATAGTCATGCATGAACGACTTAAAACGTGTATTGCTCTTTACGTAGATATTTTTATAACCATATCCTGCTTACGGAAGCTTCGGTATATATCGACGACTCCGAAGAGTAACGCAATATGGAGATCTTTCTGGGGACTCCGTTAGTCCCACAGATACACATTCGTGTTTATGTATGGGAAAGAACTGTGTACACACACAGTTCACGGTAAAATAAAATGAGGAGTTACCGAGGATCATGCAGTACATCTTCGACCGCTTCCTTCAAATCATTAACCAGCGAAGGACCCATGGTCACCATCCTACCCACTCCTCTCTTCACTACAGTCTTCACATTCACTATCTGATCAGCAAACGCTGGTACTCCAACTATAGGAACTCCATAGTGCACGCTTTCAGCTAAAGAAAGGAGTCCTCCATGTGTTATGAACAGAACACACTTGGGATGCGCTGAAAGAAATTAGGAACTAGCTTTTATATAATATAAGTAATGTATGAACAGATAAAGAATGTTATCCTCTTTATAAAAACTTGGAGTAGGAGTCGGTTATCATACCCAGAATGCTTTGCAGCGGTATCCAGGGAAATGTCCTGACATTTGATGGAAGATCCTTTAAATGTTCGTCTATTTTCCATAAAATCGTATAGTTCAACTCAGAAAACATTTTGAGTAAATCCCTTTTAATATTACTTGGCAAATCCTCTGCTTTCAGAAAAGATCCAAAGCTGAATACTACAACGCCCTTGTCAGCACTCGCTATTATTCTCAGTAACTCCTGTAATTGTAATAAACAGTTAATACATATTCATAGTTTACATTTCTCGCCAGAATATAATTGATGAGACAACCATGGTTTCTAGGAAGAAAGAAAACCTTTGTGCCTACGATAAGGGATTCGGACTTACCATTAATTAAATTTATAGCACAATGTGAAAAAAACCCGTATTTTACTCGAGGTCACGACTGTGCGCGGGTTTATATCACACAGTGCTATAAAATATTATACGATACTTGTGACCTACGTGGTCTCTCATTGCACTACGTTTAGCACTAACTGCACTCCGTGCAATAATAGACCACTTAGGTCACTCGTATCATAATGTACCTACTATTCTCTCACCTGGCTTAGTGGTTCTAATATCTCAGTAATATGAAATCCTCCTATAGCCTTATAACTCAGCGGCTTTACCGTACTATCTCGGATAGTGAAGTGCGTGTTGACTAGTGCGAGAGATGCGTTGTATCGAACCTCTTCATACGATGGTAGAGTCCTTCCTCTCTCAGTAAAAACTGGCCCAAATAAATCCTCGTAAGCTTTAGTCTCGAAAGGATCGTAATATCTGAATTACAAATCAAAATTAAAGTAATACAGTCGTTATTTTAAGTTTCTTACTTCATGCATCCCAGAAACTCTTACCAGCTAGTGACTCATGCGCTTGTTAGCTAGCTATTAACAAAATCAGTACTTACAAATACTTCCAGGTCTTAGACTTCAACATGAATAATAGCTCTTCTACTCTCTGTGTAAAGGTTAACGGAGGAACGTTGTTCGTTACTATGTTCGTGGTTAACGATGGATCCGGATATTCGTCGATCAACCTCAAGATCTCATGATCCACGTGGAAAGTAAAGAGCCATATGTATGGACAGTTATACACGGCCGAGAATCTGGTATAAACAATTTTATCTTATTAAAACAATTTGAATTTAAGACGCAGAAGGTTTAAAAGGACCATTGCTGATTCAGCCTTGTGTGGCTGTAAGAAAGTTAATGATAAGTAAAGCGTCACACAGTCTTGAAATTAGGTGTTACAGCGCAGTTGAAACCCTATTTTTTTAATATTCAAGGCCACTTGAGTCCTTCCAATAGTGTATTAATAACTTTTAGCCACGGCAATTGGTAGAGGCAAAAATTTACGTGCTTAAGTGTATCGATAATATTTATATGAAGAAATATTTTAAAATTTAAATTGAAATGTATGTTTTGGCCCTTCTACTATGCTTATACCAAAAAATAATAAATAAAAAGTTGTATGTTAAATGGTTATTATTTTAATGAAAATAATAATAAAATAGTTGAACGTTATATACATATTTACTTAGTTTACGCTAAGCCCAACGATGTTATTATAATTTTAATAAAACCGTTTAACATAAATTTATTTACTTATTTTATTTTTAACTTATTAGTATCTAATTTTAATCGTGTACTATTATACTAGTCAAGCCCTATCACTTAATACCCATATTGAGGTAGCTGGAACAAAATCTTGAATTTACAACGATACAGGTTGTATTAAATTGTACTGTCATCAAAACCGAAGATTTGTACAAAATTTCAGATCAATCGGTCTACAGGAAGAGGGTTAAATTTAAATTACTAGATTTGACCCAAATAAATAAATAAACAGGGCAAGCTAAATAAAACCCTTTAAACAGGGCAAGCTAAATAAAACCGTATATACAAGGTAAGCTAAAAATAAAACCGTATGTAAAGGGCAAGCTAAATAAAACCGTTTAAAAATCAACGTGTCTGGTGTGTCAGTATAGGAGACCCAGTGTTATGTATGTTTTTCAATTTCCTTTTGACATTTATGGTGTGAGTGACACCAAAGGTGTCACGTACGTGGTCGGCGGAGACAGCTTATCATCAGACCCGTCTGTTTGTGTGTCGCCTACTGACAAA